>SCDT01004898.1:0-13067 GCA_004143765.1 Drosophila melanica
AATATATAGTACACATGACACCATCCATCAAGGTATTAAATGAGCGTCAAATAGCTTTAAAAACGCATTACATCATGCCAAGGTTTTTGTTTACAATCACACATACTAAAAATAAAATGTATATAAATACATATATTTAAAAAGAAATAAATTCAACAATTTTATTTATAATGTATTTAGAGCGTTTGCTTGAACTACGTCTCGAATTTTATTTAAATTTAATTATCAATTTAAATTGAAATTGAAATTGTTCTCAGGGTGCCCCTCGCCCCAGGCCCACACACTCTTCGTCCAACTCGATTTTCGTTCCAATTCTTTCATTCTTTTTTTTTCCAACTCTGTTTTTTTTGTCAAGGCTGCCAGTTTTTTTTTTTTTTCGTTTGTGTGTTAATTTTGTATATACGATAATTCTTTTGCGTGTCTGTTTTTTTATTTGTATTTTTTTTTTTTTGTGTTTTTGTGTTTTTGTTTTGACTGAGGCTTTTTACCTTGAACTTCAACTGAAATAAACTTGGCGCGCTCAGCTTTTAATTCTGAATTCTCCAGCACCCATACAAAAAATAAACCGCAATTCCCGACTAGAAAATACCCTTTGCCAATGTTAGGAATTTACCGTACTGTTGAATGCATAAATTTTTTGCTTTAAAAAAAATTAATTCATTATTATTACGAGAGAAAAATATTTAAATAAAAAAATATACTTTTTATTATCGTTTTAAATATCAAATAAAATTGGTTTATTTTATTAAAAAATAAAACGATAAAAAATATATATTTAAGCTGTGACTGCTCATAGTGATATTGCCATAATAGCCGAATAAAATAAAATGCGCATAACAATAAAATAAATAAATATATATGAGCGGTATGCATATGATATATAATATATATAAGTGCCGACTTTGCACTGCATGCTAAATATTACGTTCACATAAATCGTATACATTGTATGTAAGAAAAAAAGTGTTTGCTTTGCTTTTCTTTCGATTTGTTTAATATATTTTTGTTTGTTTCAAAAAGCCAACGAAAAATTTGCATTGTTAATTCGACGGGGAATATCCGTTCTGTCTGCGCTGAATGCATGAGCAGGGAATCAGGAAAAACCTTTCTAAAATCAAAATAAAATTAAATTAAAATACACACAACTAACTGTTGAGTGCTTATAGGAATCAGCTTTAACTGTTTTCTATGAATTTATGAATTAATTCCCAGATGCTATATAATTCGACGTGCTTATGCTTCGTTTCATTTTGGACGTGCCAGCTACTCTCGAAACCTGTTCCCCCCCACCCCAATTAGAAGCGCCAAGAGACCCAGTTAAAAGTGACAGTAGACAGCGCTCGGAGCGGAGTGGAGGGGAGTGGAGTGGGCCGCGTCATCGGCATTCTAATGATTTCATTTTGTTGGGTTTCGCCATTGGCGAATGTCTCGAATATATGTATATGCTCAGTTATACAATACGCATATATGGCCAGTCGGGCAACTGATTTTTTATTTATTTATTTTATTTTATTTCGTTCTTACTTCTTTCGCTTTTTTTTTTCATTATACTGTCGCTTGGCTAATAAATAAACAAGTCTGGTCCGATGTTGCTTGCCGCTTATTAAAAGTTAAGCAAATAAAAGTCAAGGCCAACTGGGGTGCTGCCGGTTGCTGGAATTGGCAGAGCGTGCCGCAAGATAGATTTATCTGGCTTTTAAATGGGTCGCTGGCGTGAAAGTGTTTGCCAATATATGTTTGGAATCGTTTACCTGCCAGCTGCCAGCCTGCCAGCCTGCTTGCGATAGCCGAGACCCCTCAATTCAATCGAAGCGTAGCAAATTTTCAATGTCAATGTCACGCACACAATTTCACAAATCAAAATGGCTCTGTCGGGCTGGTGATAGATCTCAAACACTTGCCTGACACACACACACACACACACACTCTCTCTCTCTCTTCCTGTGTGTACGCATGTCTATATATTATACATAATTCTGTATATATATGTACATATTTATATGGCTATCATTTTGATTTCACTATTGTTATTCGGGCGAATGGAAACAACTGTCAACACAATCGCTTTCAAAGAAAAACTTAATACTGCGCCAATCATAACAGCAAATATGAATGAATTAATGACATCGATACAGCTCTCAATTCTACAGTTTTTTTTTTTTGTTTTTTTGTTTTTATGTCTAATGTAATAGTAATTGTTGTAAAGTGAATAACTTAACGCTGCGCTTATAAAAACTATGATTTAGACGCGTATCATTTTTAATAGAGCGAATTTGAGCTTAATAAAAACAAAATTATCCGTGTGATTTATTCTATTTATTTACTATATGAAAAAGGGATTAAATAAAATATAGTTATCATTCGCTGACAGTTGAAGTTTTACTAAATAGGAGTTAGATGAGTTAGGAATTAAATTTCTTCAGATATTTATCATATTATCTTGCTTTCTATTCTGTAAATAAAAAGCTTTTGGTTTTAATTTCGAGAATAAATAAATGATTGAAAACTTAAAATGCCCTCATCTTTATACAGGTGTTCGGTTATTGCTTATTGCTCATGCCCATTCTGCGACTCGTATTCTAGGCATGGCACAGTGGCAATAAATAAACAATTTATAAATAAAATGTGCACTCGGAAATAAGTTGCTTATAGTACTCGACTCGTATATATATATATATATATTTATATAAAGAGAGCGANGTGTTCGGTTATTGCTTATTGCTCATGCCCATTCTTCGACTCGTATTCTAGGCATGGCACAGTGGCAATAAATAAACAATTTATAAATAAAATGTGCACTCGGAAATAAGTTGCTTATAGTACTCGACTCGTATATATATATATATATATTTATATAAAGAGAGCGTACTGCGTTCTAATCAACTTTCAATTGAGTCATTAGCAACAATTTGACTTATTTTCCGGCTTATACTATGCCCAAGTGTACCTCAGGCCTATTGAATAATACTCAAATCGATTGTATAACCGTGTCTCCTATATGTGTGTGTGTGTGTGTGTGTGTGTGTGTGTGTGTCATTCAATACAACTGTGTATTTATATAAATAATCAACAAACGCGTAATTTGTTAAACACATTTGCATTTACCAAATACTACTGGAAGCAGAGGTAATTGATTATGACCTATTCGAATTATTACAAAACTAACTTGGTAATCACAATTCCCAAGGGCCTTGGGGTTATGCAATCAGAATGCACGTAGTGTTTTTGAAAATTGTACAATTGTACAATTAATCTGATGACAATTGCCATTAAATTCATTTCATTTAGACAAATATCATTTCACTTTTTGTACTAGGTAAGATACTGTTAACCGTTAAAAGCAAATTACAGAAAACAATGTCACTCCGGGCGTTAAAAGCTGCAATTAAAGTTACTTAACTGGCTAAAAGCTACTCGGCCTTATTGTTGAAACAAAAAAAAAAAACAGTTAGGCAAATGCTAAAAGGTGCGAGTATCTAGCGGATAAACAGGCCAGATACAAAACCTGTTCGGGGTGCAAAGCAAAAACAAAAAAAAAACACAAAAACAATTATATAATGTGCAATATATAAATATGCGATTTACAAGTGGGAGCGCAATACAAAACACAACAACAACAACAATAACAAAAAATCAGTAATAATAAAAGAGCAACAAAAACAAAAACAAAACGAAGCACAAGGTCATTTGACGTCTGACGCGGCATTAGAAGCGGAAGAGAAATAGCAACAAATAATAATACGAGTAATAATAAAAGCAAAAGGCGGCAACAACAACAGCAACAACAACAACAGGAATAACAAAAAAATGTGACACACTGAAAGCACACAGCGAGAGAGAGAGAGAGTGGGAGAGCGGGCGAATAAGATACAAATGTATCTGTGTCTGTATTAAAGACAAGTGTGCGACAGAGAGGGGCCGATTAGACATTAGACAACAAGTGCAGGCCGCAACGTAACGTAACGTAACGTAACGTAACGTAAATATCTAGCACACTTCCTGCAAGGTCGCAAAGCCTGAGCGCTATGACAAACTGTGACAATTAGCGAAAATCGAATTTGATTACAATTACAGTTACATAATACAGTTACAACGTGACGTGATGAACTTGAGATAGCAGCGAATCTCCCCCCTTGTGTCGCGCGTATATATCTTTTTTCCGCCTATGTATCTCTGTCTCGCTCTCTTTGTTGATAACCGTTAGATGCGACTCACTTTTCTTAGGGCTCGCAACCAGTTGCATTTATATATGTACCACGTTTGCAATTACCGAGGTTGAGTAACGGACCTTGCGACTAGGCCACCCAAGCGTTGATTACGTGGCGAGGTCTTCTGTAATCCCAGGCGCTGTATAATTTCATTTGATTTTATCATTTAACTAACGGCAATTATATAACAGCCTTAATACAACAAATTAAACCAACATAAAGTTCTGGGTTTTTTTTTTTTGTTATTTTTTTTTTTGTATTTTTTGTATTTTGCTACTTTGACAGCATCGTCTGAAGGTCGCTTCTGAGTCATTGGACAAAAGTTTAAAATTTCTTGCTGCCTCCCCGCAAATTGAGTCATCCGAGCCGAGTTAATAGCCCCCAAATGGTCACGCAGTGTATTCTATGTAAGCCGCATTCTGAATCTGAGCAGAGACAGTCGCTTAGGGCTAACAGATAACAGAGAAGGTCAAATTATGGTAATCCAGTGAAATGCATGTGCTCAGGAACTATCTGAAATACTTGAGTATGCATATTTTATTACGCTCAACAGCTTTTCTCTGCGCGTTCGCCCTCAATTCTCTTTTCACATTGCATTTAATGCGATAGAGAAAATATTTGACAAACAATACTGACAGACTGTCAGGGCGTATTGGTCGCTGAGGTTTTTCAATTTACTCGAAAAATATTCATAGATGTACATTCATACATGTGTATGTATATATATGTTATATATGTTTAGATATATTTATATATCGGCAGGCGCTTGCTAATTGCAAATTGATTGATGTGGCTTGTGGTAGTTTTGGATGTGTGTTGCCGGCAGTTTTTACCGAGAATTTTCGAATGTCTTACATTAGGCAGGTATATAGATACATGAATACAGAAAAAAGCATTTACAAATCAATAAACATTTTTAACCCTTAAATTGTTGAGTCTGCTATGAATGAAAATAATATAAATACTTTAAATTTTATTTTTTTATTTTATGCTTTAAAAAGTTTTTGATAAAAATGGATTTATTTTAACTCTTCGAATCTGACTCTTCATGATCAACGCCATTTTGATCATGGTTTGATTCATCTTCTAAGTGTTTTGTATATTTGAAATAAAGCGAACATTTCTTTTGCATCTATATGGCTATAATATCCTGTGTATTGCAACGATAAAAAATACATAACACAGTTAAATACCTTTTTCATCGAAAATCGATAACAATTGAGATTATAGGCAGCACTGCATTTAATTATTTTGTTTTGCAATCAGGTATCTTTCATCATTATATATAAATAATATAATCACTTAAAGTTGATTATCTGAGTGCTCGATCTTACATTAATATATGTAATATATACAAAATATATATATATATTCCCTTTTGCGACTGACTTTTATGCATTATAATTGATTATGCCCGCCACCCCAGTGTCTCTTTGGAGCACATTTAGGTCATGAACCGGAAACGTCTTAATTACACAGAGAATAAGTGAGGCTCGAAAGTCAAATTGCATGCTAAAAACGCAGCACAGACTGGGCCAGAGACAGAGGCAGAGAAAGAGAAAGAGATGAAGACGGAGAGGGAGACGGCGACAAAGATAGAGATGGAGAGTGCATAAATAAAGCTGGAATCGAGTCAAATAATTAAAGCGGCCAGCAGAGCAGAACAAGCGAACAGAAAGGGCGAATTTGTTTTATATTCCATATTGAGTGCAAGGCAAAGAGCAAAAAGAAAACGAAATCAAACCATAGAGAATGGGCAGACAAAGGTCTGAAATCGAAATAAAGGAAAGTGAACAAAAAAAAAACAAATTGAAGTGAAATCTGTGCAGACGATGACGACGATGACGATGAACTGTGGAGCGAAGACCTTGAACTTTGGAAAAACAGCATGCAGAACAGTCCACGAGAAGAGGAACGGAAGGTGGCGGTAGGACGGGGTGGGGGGGCTGCAGATAACATGCACAAGGAGCGAGCATAAAATCAGACCGAAGAAGCGCTAAATCAAGTCGAAACCAAAGACACACAATGTAGGGCAGGCACAAGGCAGGCAGAAGAGAGGACGTCTGCTTATTAGTTGGATCAGCGTAGCAGAACTGGTTAAGCGAGAGAGAGAGAGAGAGAGAGAGAGCGAGAGAGAGAGACTCTTGGCTGCAAGTGCCATTGACCCACAAGCAAAAGTCGTTGCCTTCTTGTGGCACGCACGACTGCAACTGGGGATCGCTGGGAAGGACTAGGGCGTTGGGCTGCTCCCGGCTCCGGGGCCGGCATGAATGCCAACAATAAAACAACGCCAAGACCTTGATATTGTCAACGACTTGGCTGCTGCAGTTTAAAAATACAAGCCAACAGGAACAGGTATGGCTGGCAGGTACAGCGTGTGGGAGCGAGAGAAGGGCGCTATTTTTACCGCGCTATTTTTGTTTAGCTTCGCGAGGATTTTTCGCGCTCAAAAAAAAAAAAAAAAAAAAGAAGAACTGCGCTGTACCCCACTCGACGCCAACCGATGAATTGGTGGGCCGAATGCGCTTGCGCCCTTGACTTGGGTCAATAACTTGGCCAATGCGCTGCTTCAAGCAATCGTTAGATGGACCAACCCAGCACGGGTCGCTTGTGGCACATTAACCTGCATGTGGAGCTGCCCGAGCCCACCCTTCGATTTGGCTGTTCGGCTATTTATGTGTGTGCTGCTGGCATTGGTGAAATGTCAAGTGATGTGGCCCTGACCTGACCTCCAATTCACACTAGCCAGCCAACAGCAAAGCGAACAAAGCAACAACAAATGCCACCCCACAAAGAGGGGGGTTGGGGGGGATTGGAGGGGCTATGCCCTAGCTAGTCGGAAGTCTATAAGAAATTTTCATTGCCAACACATTCACGTTCAATGTCAGGTTCATGCACGTCAACCGAAATGCAAATGCTGTTTGGCTGCGAAAGGGCGCGGGGCAAACGGACTCGCATCACCGGACTGGGGGCGAAAATATATATATACATATATATATATGCTTTATTCTAAGGTCATAGGCACTATAAAATGCACGTCTAGTACGCTATTGGTAATAGAAATTGTATTTGTTTTTTTTTTCTAATTACAATTTTAATTTTTTTTTTTTTTTTACCATGTGTTGGCTACCCTATAATCAATAGGCTACTAAGAACAGAAACGTTTATTTATGTATTTTTAATGAATGCGCACAGCTTAAAAAAATAATCAAAATTATATTATTATTATTTTTTTAATGCAGTACAATGTCTAAATCGTTGTCTAAAGCGTTTTCCATATGTTAAATATTATTAATATTATTATTTATTTATATTTCTTATTGTTTTTTTAATCACGAATTTTATTTTATTTTCAACATGCTGATTTTTACCCTATAATCAATGGGTTACTATGAATATAATAGTAAATAGTTTCTCAAAATAGTTTATCAATTAAAAGCTTCAACACTGGCAGGCAAATAGCCAAGTTTTGCGAACAGCTTAGATTTAAGAGTATTATCCCTTTTCCATAACACATAATAAAATTACGAAGCCGCAAAAACCACATTAAGCAGGGGGAGGCAATGTATGTGTTGGCTTGTGTGTGCGCTATGGGTGGTCTGATGTGTGTGTGTGTGTGTGTTTGTTTGTGTGTTGCGAGAAGACCTTCTGAAATTTACAAGTTCTTGTTCAGGGCCATGGATGCGGATGCGGCAACAGCAGCTCAAATTGACATTGAAGTGTGCATGCGTTGACAACGCCAACAACAACGCCAACAACAACAACAACAATAATTCCAACTGGATTGTATAATCAGGCACGTCTAAGGCTAGAGGCGAGGACAATGACTGTAGGGAGTGCTGACTAAGCCAGAGGCCAATGCTGCCTGTGGCCCTGCGTCAACATTGTCGCTGAAAATTGCCATTTAGCTGGCAAACGAAAGTCAGCTGGCGGCGTCAAACGGGGCGTATACGTTACAAATCTATACCTGTACTTATGTAATAAGCGTCAATGCAATCGATGTCGATTTTTTCCCCCATTTTATTTATTTCTATTATTATTATTATTTTTTGTTTTTTGTTTGGCCCAACTAACCTAATTTGAAGCGATGCTTTTCCTTTCGGCTTGTTTGGCAGTGCCCGAGTTTTGGGCTATTTTTAAATGGCCTCAAGGACTGAGCCATGGGCCACATCGCTGGGCTTATGATGAAATTTCGTTGAGCCAATGGTGCACAATTATAATTGGTTGGCCAACAGTTTGCCCACTTGGCCCNGGGCACACTTGGCAGCCTGCCCACTGTGCTGCCAGCTGACGTAGCAGCAGACGCTCCCCACCAGCAACCAGCCCCTGCCCCCTGCCCCTGCGCTCCCCCCGTTCGCGTTCACATTGGCCGTATTGACCTCACCCACATTACTTTTTGCACAATTGTGCGCGACATTGAAAATGTATTTTTAAATATATATATATGTATATGTATTTAGTTGAGAGCAGGAATGATCGGGCGACGGAAGCTCAACAAATCGGAAATTTATTGCTTGGCCACGAACGCCTCAAATGTTTCCGCATTAGGATACGTTCGTAAACTTGAGCTGCTGCTTCTGCACAGATGCAAATATATATATACACGAATTAATGCCCTGTATGAATAAAAAATGTGCGGCTAAAAGGTGTCATAAAGTTGAGGGTGTGTGTGTGTGTGTGTGTGACAGTCGCGGAAAATACATTTTTTTTTGTTTCGAAATTCTTACCAAAAAATTAAAAACAAATGTATTTTCAATAATACAAATACTTTTGTTAAACAATCAATATTCAGTTGAATTTAGACAAAATTGTGGAAATTTGAAATATAGGAATTTGAAATATATATCTAAAGATCCAAAAGCTTTACATGTCAACATGTTTTTTTTTTCAATATGGGATTTATTTTTGTCAAAAATTTAAAAAAAAACAACTTGCATTTCTAAATTTAGTAAAGAAAATGTTTTCGAAAATGAGTACACGATTTTTTACAACAAATTTTAAATTAAAATTATTTTCTAGAATGCATTTATTTTAAATGAAATTTAATTGAAAGACCAAAACATGCCCAAAATCGGTTCAGTTTTGACAACATTTTTTAATAATCTCAACACATATGTTCAAAAATTTCAAATCTTCAGCTTCCATATAAGACTTTAAATTTGAATGATTATTTGGAAAAAGTAATCTTATATGATAAAAATTTACCTGTCAAAACTCAGCCAACGAGTAATTGTTTTAATAGCCGCTATATAAACGTGAGCAAGGAATACGATAAGTACGGGATAGGTTCATATACATATATACACTGTGTTACATGTATTGTGATTAAATTATAATACCCACACCTGGGGCATAATAAAAACAGTTTATAGGCGAAGGCTTTGGGCATGGGTCTTGTGTAAGCCAAATGGAAATGGCACCTAGACATGTATCTGTGTCTGTGTGTGTGTGTGTGTGTGTGTGTGTAGAACGTAATGTGTGTCACTTGGTGTTCGCCAAACAAACAAATGCAGGGCAAACTGCCCAAAGAGTGCGAGTGAGATAGAGCGTGAGCGAAAAGTAAAATGAAAATAAATTGTGATGGTCAAGGTCGTTGGCATGCGCTTTGCGCAATAGAAAATACAACAGCAACAGCAACAAAAATATCAACAACAACAGCAACTGTAAAATGTGCAAAACTAAACAAAATAGATAAACCCAAGTCGGAAAACTGAGGCACCTGGCGTCGCCTCAGCGCAGACAAGAAAAACACGTAAAACAGATAAATACGTTGAGTTAGTTTCGGTTTTTGCGCTGCTTCTTAACGTTTTTGGCCCACTTCTGGCAGGACGAAAACTGTATAAATAGTGACTGCTTGCAATTAAAGTTTAGATTGAAGGCAACGCAGTCGACTGAGTGCTTTGAGTGAAATGCTTGGTAAAAGTCACTCAAAGTCAATTAACTTGCAATTAGGGTTTAGTTTGCGGCACGTTGCAGCAATTTGTTAGCAGGCAGCTTTCAATGGCAAAACACAGACACACAGACGCACAACAACAAAAGCAAAAAGGAGACCTTGTCCTCACAGGACACGCGTGCAGCGGCTTAGCGAAGGCTAACAACGATCAAGGGCAGCTCAATGCCACATAGTGGGATCCTTGCGGGGGCCGCTTTGAATGGGATAAACATATATATATACATGTGTGTGTATATATTTAAAGTGCGCTTGTTTTGACTGTCAAGGTCCCTGTTATCCTTGCGCAGAGCTTTGCCTGCAAACAGCTGTCCGCCTGTTACCAGCTCTCGTTTGCCTTGTTGTTGCAACTGTTGCGCGCGTGCAACAACTTGTAGCTTGACTTTGCGGCTTATAGCCATGGCAGCGCGCTCTCTCACTCTCTCTCCCCCTCTCCCCCCGTTGTCAACTGCCCAATTTCCAAGAGTTGTGAGTGCATTGGGAGCACATTGCGAGCTTCTCCAGCGCACCTCAACTAATGCAGGTGCATTGCAAAGCTTCGGTTTAAGCTTTGCCTTTTAGTTTGTGATGCAACCCAACTATCTGCGCGTTTGAGCTTTCGCTTGCCGAGCTTTATTCTAACACATTTTGAATGCATTCTGCAGCAAAGGCTTCAAAGTGCAACAGTCGCTGCAATTGTTGCAAGCTTTTCAATTGAATGGCAAAAGCTCTGCAAACTTTTGTGGCTTATAAAAAATGTGCAGTTCATTCAAATTAGATGAATACATAAAATTTTAAAATAAAAAATTATTTTTATGTGTAATTTTTATGTATAAAAATTTGAAATTTACTAAGACTAAAAAAAGGATACTAAAATATTTTAATTACTTCTAAATGTAAAAAATTTCCTTATGTATTTTTTTTGAAAATCCCTAAAGTAAAATTTTAGAAATTTACTCAAAGTGTTTATTGTTATTTAAGGGCAATTCATTAAAATTAAGAGCAGTTTTTTCTTTTATAATGGGTTATTAATACAATCATTTTAATATTTTTATTGCCCCAAAGTTTATCGAGCGAATGAATAATTTAGCCTTAATCATCAATTAGTGGATTAGCATTAACGTATATAAGACAAATTCTATTCAAAATTCTGGGCCAAAATTTAGCTACTTGCAAAACTAAAGCACTAAATCACATAAACAAGGCTAATAATCAGATTTTATTATTTAATACAGCGGTTAGCGTTTTAAATGATTATCAATGTTGTTTTTACTAAATTTCTCTACAGTTTTTCCGTATCCTGACTGCCATTAAATGTTGACCAAGAGAAATAAAGTCTAAGCAGCTTAGACAAAGCCGAAATTAAATTGCCCTTGGTTGGGGCAGGCGGGTTTGTGGTGGGTTTAATGGTTGTTCGCCCACGCAGTTAGCTTCACACACACACACACACACATCTATATATATATATATAACTCTCACACGCATTAGCACTTTGTCAAGTTTTTTTTTCTCTCTCTTCTTTTATTTTGCTTTCCTTTGCGCACCCTGTAACTAACGTGCAAAGAAAGAAAGTTTACTGTGTGCTTTTGCTTTAGTCGCGTGCTTTATTATGCTGTACGCTCTAGGGTATCTGATAGTCTGGCACTGGCAACATTTTGACATATTTGACTTTGTGGCGTGTGTCGAATTTCGCTTGTTTTTTTTTTGGTTTTTGGTTCTTGTTGTTGTTGCTATTGGCTTATATTTTGATTGCCTGGCCTTGACTTTCAGTAACCTCCCGGTTAATTCTAGTGTTATTAATGGAAGTCGCTCAGAATTCGCGGAATTCGCTCTTTCGCTCTCTTCGCTCGCCGCATCTCTTGCGATGCCTTTTATTGTGTAATTGAATTTGTCAGTCATATTGATAAGAGCCTTTTGGCTTTCTCTTGTACGTTCAGCATATTTACGCGGTGCTTTCAATGGCAATCAGCGCAGAGTTTTAGGCTCCTTAATTATGATAAATGATTGCAGCCGAACAAAAAACCAAACCTACCTCAAAAGTTCAACACATTTTCTGCTGACACTTTGCATATTTTGCATAAAACTTGCCACGCGTTCGGCCTACCAAAAATTCAAAAATCTCTACCACCAAACAGCCACGGAACATTTTTTGCGTCGCAGAACTCAAATTCATGGTCAATGTGTCAAACCCCCCGAAAAGTATGCTCTCTCTCTCTCTCTCACTCTGTCTCTTTCTGTCTCTATATAAGGAACCTGCCAACTAACCAATCACCCCACCCAGGCTCAAGCTCAATGCACGCACTGTTGTGCTAGGCCTAAGCGAATGTGTGCCTCTTACTCTCACCCCCACTCTCTCTCTCTCTCTCTCTCTCTTTGTGCTATCTCATTCTTGCTCTTTGGTTTTCCGTGTGGGGCTGTTTTTCCGAGCTAAAAATAACGAAACCTGCAACCGAACCAAGTCTCCAATTCCAAACGTGCCTGCCTATCCAATTTTTTTTTGGCGTTGGTTATTTCGCCCTTTATAAGCTCACTCTCTCTCTCACTCTCTCTCTCTCTGTCTCTCGCTCTTATACGTGCCAACTCGTATGCCCATTTTCCCTCTGTTGCTGATTATTTTGTTCACACTTTGTTTTAATGTTTACCTAATTCAACTTTTCCACACAAATGTTGGGTTATGTTTCTTGAACTTGGCCTGAAAGCAGCAATAAATAAAAGTGTTGTAGCTAAAACGCATTTAGGCAAATTGATTATACTTTTATATACTATTATATATTATATTTTATATATTTCAAATAACAACATTGCGCTTCGTTATTTATATGTAAGACAGTTTTTCAGTTTTAAATAATTTTTTTCAAATAACATTTTTCTTTGCTTTAGAAAGCATATGTATATATAAAAAGTATTATATCATATATATATATATATAT
>SCDT01004907.1:0-11440 GCA_004143765.1 Drosophila melanica
ATATATATATATGTATATCTGAATTCAGCAGCTAGCAATTGTATGCCCGGCATCTGATAGATAGCCTTATCATTAAAATTTGTCTTTCTGCAGCGTCATTTAAGGTCGTTTCACAAAAATTAGTGGCATTTTCTTTGCTTTCACACACTTTAATTAAACAAAAATGCAAGCGAGCAAAAACTGCACACCAAATGGAAAGCCATTAACCAATAACAAATAACTATTTTATGATGCATATATATATTAAACACACATATGTTTATGCTGGGTGGATACAGGAAAAAATGCAATACTATATAAAAAGCGAAAGTTTTTAAAGCACTTTTAATGACAGGCCAAACAAGCAACTCGCAAGGTGTGTTATCTACACACTGCTCGCGATGGGCAATTGGATACATTGGTTTTGTGCAAAATGAGAACTTGTGGTATTAGTCCAAACATTTTTTTTTTATTCTTATTAGCTGTTACTATGCTGTAAGCAGAGTATTGTGCAATCAGTAGTATAACCGATTGCGACGATCTTATTTGTTTGGTATAGTTTTTTGCTTACTTTCTTTGTCCTTCTCCTTCTTGCGCGCGTGACGCATGGACACAAACAAGCTGCTGAATTCGTAGTGGGGTCGGGCGAGGTTGGGTGGAGCAGCTAGGCGACATTGTAGCCGACCTCAAATCATAATTGTTGCGGCAGCACCAACAACAAAAATAAATAAAGAAGGAGCATCAACAGTAATAATAATACCGACTGTGGCCACACAAAACGGACATTAGCCTGGCTACCGCCTTGACTGTCTGCGCCCTTGTACACTCAGAGAAAGCACCCCTGTACTTTGTAATCAAGAAAAACATTGTCAAAATTTGACTACAAAATTATAATTTTGAGAATGAGTGAATCCAACAAAAGTCGAGACTTGATTACGAAATTTGGAATGTGACCAAATTTACTGTTTAATAAAGAATTTTTTGAGCGTTTTTCGCTGAGTGTATTACAAACTGCTATAACAGCTCGCCAGCTATAACACTCTCCAACCCGACATTGCCTTATGTTTGCTGTTGTTGTTGTAATTCTTATTGTTTCATGCATTTTGCTGTTTGATGCCAGGGGGTCCCCGCTGGTCCTGTCTGCCAGGCTGCGCGATACGATGCGTATCAGCGAGTATTGTTATAACTTTTGCCGCGCAGATCCTAAAAGTATGTAACAGCATTTATCTATTGCCCTGAGACGCGCGCAGTGTGTGTGTGTGTGTTTGGAAGTGTGTGCTGGCTAGGCAATACAAAAGCAATCATAAAGTTACATCCTCCAATCTGCCTGCTACCCCTGCGCCCCATTGGCGAACCAGTGTCCGTTGCCGCGCGCGAGACTTGCCTAATGGCCCTATCTATTCCACCTAGATGCTGCCAAAGGCATTGGGCACTGGGACTGGCGCTCAATAGAAGCCACAAATTTATTGCTTGCTAATAGGAAACCAGCCCAAAGTGGACAAAGGACCAACTTTCGGCCGACGCCAAGCGGAAGCAAACAGTTTTTCGACAATTTTCGCCTTTTGTTTTCTCTCATCTTGGGATGCAGCAAAAAACAAAACAAAACATACAAAAAAATATGTTTTTAACAGAATTTCATTCATTATATTCGAATTTTCATTGTTGCCCGGATTTGGCACGCGTGCTGCTCATTTTCAGCGGACTCATTAGCATGCCACGCTCCCTACCGCCCATACACCCACACATACACACACAAACATCCCAATCCCCTGCTATGCAGACCACCTTGGGCAACATTTTCGGCTAATTTGAATTTAATTTCATTTGAAATGTTTTTCGTTCGTTTGTTTGTTTGTTTGGCTGTTTGGATGTTTTTCCGTTTGATTCGCATTGATTTGATTTGCGACTAAAGCGAATGATGTCTCAGGGTTTTCGAGTGTATTTGTATTTGAGAATTGAGCATTTGAATATACGTTTGTTAATAGATTTTTCAACGACACTAAATAAATTAAATCTCAGCGCTGCAAGCAATTTTTGTTTATCTACGGAAAAAAACGAAATTGAAAAGAAATGGTCGAAAGAAATCCGACTTTTCATTGCCGTATATTTGGCCATAGGCTCTGCACTTAAAACTATAATATGTCGACATTCAACCAAATCGAAAACGCACACAATTCACAAGCAAAATATGTATTTAAGCACACAATTTTAAAATGTAATAAGAAATTTGCTGTTTGTAGCTCTTAACTGCCTCACAATAATGTATAGCAACAAAGCTGATCACTATAGGGATGTGTGCATAGCAACCAGCTTCTGAAAGCCCTGCTGGTCCATGAACATGTTCAACTTGTACAGATGTTGTTGCCATATTATCGAAAAAAAATAACCGCCAAAACGAGTACAGAATAAGCCAAAAACTATCATTAAAATGCCCGAAATGTTTTTGGCGAATATGTAAATCTTAAAATTTAACTAAAAACAGTTAAATTCCAAAAGTTTTGTTTAAATAACAATGGAAAAGTAAAAAAACTAACGTTTCGAAAAGCATATTTGCATGTTGGCTCTTAAGTATGTATTTTTGACCGGCTTATCGGTGCTAAGGTAAAGCCTAAAATAGTAGCACTGTCTACCAACTGGCAACAAAATGAAAGCCTCTTTTGAGTGGCGACATTTTTAGTACATATAAATATCACTAGTCATTAAAATATAAGACATAAAAGCATGGGAAAACATATTTATATACATTCAAGACGCACAGAACCGCATATACAAATCTTGATATATTTTTTACCAAGCCACGCAAATCGAAGCACACACGGGATAAAAAGAACAAAATAAAAAACCTTAAATAAGCACAACACTGGGAAAATTCATAATTATAAAGGTGGATGTAACCGAACGAGAGCCAACTTTTCGAATAATTAGGTATTTAGGTACGGTCGCAACAAAACAATATATGTATTATCAAGCGAAGAGCAACAATTTATGTATGCATGTAAGTAAATATGCATACACAGAAGAGGATATAAACACTAAATATACATTATACCTTATATAATAATTGAAAAAAAAAAAAAAAAAACTTTTTTTTTTAGAACGTACCTTTAAATGCAAAATTTAAGCAAAACCAAAAATAAAACAAAACAAAAATGAAAAACAAAACAAAAAGAAGAACAAACTAACATTAATTTTAAATAAATTTAATAGTAAAATTAAATGTAACATTATAAAATGATAAGCGGTATACACAGCAAATTGTTAACAAAACTTTAAAAATTGTTTAAAAAATACAAAAACTATGAAAAATAAAAACACAACTTAAGAACCCAAAACAAACACGAATTGAAATTATTTATAAGAAATGATAGAAGGCAAAAACAAAATTTAATAATATAAAAAAATGGAAGCCCCAAGAAAATTAAACATATTTAAAAAAAAACCAAAAAAGAATCTAAAAACTATACAATTTCCAATAACTAAAAGCTAATTGTAAAAACCCCATTTTTTTTATTAACAAATTAAATTTTAAATGACATTGGAATGTAAAGAACATCCAAGTGTCGAATAATCCTATGCCCTTTACTACGAATACAACAACAGCCACACATTAAGAATGCACAGACCGGCCCACCCCTTCCCGTCACCACAACCAACCAACCAAGGTTGAACGTACCTTATTTTCCTTTCCTATCCCTTCCGCACTTTCACGCCAAGAGCACTCACAAGCATTTTGTGGCATCCAAAAACGTAAACGAAAAACGTACATTTGTTCGTAAATCTATTTGAGAATTTTCTAAAAATGCAAATTGGCATCACAAAACATCTAAAATTAAACTAATGCAAAGTAAAATGCCAAAACCCAAAAAAAACAAATAAAAAACCAAACAAAAAAATAATAATAAATAAAAAACTTAGCAACTAGAAAAAATTTTTAAAGCAAAACAATGAGGTTTAAAAAGAAACTGAAAACAAAAAACCAAAAATACGATAGAAAACAGAAACCGAACAACAGAACTTAAAGCATCGATAAGATAACAAACAACAACAACTACTTATTTATAACAATTAATGGAAAAGTGAATGAAAACAAAACAAAAAAGCATACAAGAAAAAATCCAAATAGAAATTCTTTTCAAATATCAATAAAGCAAATAAAAACAAAAAACAACAATTAACAGAGTTTTCAACTTTTGTGCTAGTTTTAATGGCGGGAGAAAACAATAAAATATTCAATAATAAAAAAAGAATAGGTATCTTCGGGCTGTCGAAGATTAAATACTTCAGAAGTCGTAAGACGTAGAAGACGATTGTTCGTACATTATATATTATAAAATATAAAAATTGTCAATTGTCTTTTAGCCGAGCTCTGCCAATTTAACTATTTAACAACTATATGTTCCATTTTTAGATTGCTTATTCCGGAATATACATTTCAGAATAAACAATAAGCAAAGTTTAAAAAAAAGCATTGGCAACCCTAAACAGCCCCAACGCTTGGGCTACAAACAGCTGACCCGGTTCCGTATTCGGACAAAAAGCTCAAAAACCAAAATCTTAATATCTATATCAGCGACGGCTTTGGCCAGAAGTTAACAATCCAAATTTCCCTAGAATCTCGGGATTTCTGTGTCAGCTCTGTAAGTATTTTAAAATCTCTTGTTTATTAATTTAAAACTAAATCACATAAAAGGAGAAACTACAGCTCTTGTGCCAAATTTTATCTTACACACAATTTTTTAATTTTAATTTTTAATGCGCTTTATTTTGGTAGAGCTACAAATATTTAGAAATTTCAATGTCACAGCGAAAAACAACAATTTGTTGAGCTAGGACGATTTATATAGTACTGCCAAAGACAATACAAATACTAAGAGTAACGCGCATACATTTAAACGTAAGCAAAAATTTCTGGTGTGGCTTTTCAAGTGGCTTTTCGCTCTTCAAACGCCATACCAGCCGAGTGGCTTTTCGAGAGAGATTCAATGCCGAAATCCATAGAGTAATAAAGAACAAAGAGGGGGGATGGGTAAAGGGTGTAGCGAGGCGCAGGTAGCTAGAAATTTTGCCTGCTTTGAGTAGCATAGTAAAAAGGCAAATGGTCCATAATTAGGCGCATCGACGTGACGTCACATCAGCTTCTGTTATGCAAGCCAAAAATGCACTTTTGCACAGAAAACTATGATGTGACGTCGCGAATTGAAAAACATTGTAACCTTTAGATTTTGATGCATATTATGGGTTGCGGACACGCATACTTATGCATTGGCACGACAATGTGTGTATTGTTTAGGTGCATCGAGGCAAAAATACCCTTATTTATACTNCGCAGGTAGCTAGAAATTTTGCCTGCCTTCAGAAGCATAGTAAAAAGGGAAATGGTCCATAATTCGGCGCATCGACGTGACGTCACATCAGCTTCTGTACGGCAGGCCAAAAATTCACTTTTGCACAGAAACCTAAGATGTGACATCGCGAATTGAAAAACATGGTAACCTTTAGATTTTTATGCATATTATGGGTTGCGGACACGCATACTTATGCATTGGCACGACAATGTGTGTATTGTTTAGGTGCATCGAGGCAAAAATACCCTTATTTACACTCTTCATATATAAAATGTTTATATCAAACATATTTAAATTAATGGTTTAATTGAAACTCAGTATATATGCAGAAAACATTTTGCTTCATACTGATTTAGCAAATATTTTGTAGTATTTTGGAATAANAAACTCAGTATATATGCAGAAAACATTTTGCTTCATACTGATTTAGCAAATATTTTGTAGTATTTTGGAATAAAATGTTAAGAGCACTGAAAAAGTAAGCATATCCTATTCAGAGAAAGGGTGTACTCGCGGCTCGAAAATTCTGAGAGCGCACTTGCGCCGATTTCGTTTTCGTTCTCAATTTTGCAAAATATCAAGAATTTCGGTGTACTGCGTTACTCATCTTAGTGTTTATATTGTTTTGGCACAGCTATGTCCACAAGTACAGAAATAAGTATTGCTGTAGATTTCACAGGGTGTGATGATATTTGAAAACTAACTAGGCGGTAAAGGGAGCGTTGTGTGTGTGTGTATGTATGTGTGTGTGTGTGTGTGTGTGTGTGTGTGTGTGTGTGTGTGTGTGTGTGTGTATGTGTGTGTGTGTGTGTGTGTGTGTGTGTGCCACTGTGATATTCATTTCCATTTTGGGTTTGTATGTGTTATGTATGACTTGGGAGGTAGTTGGAAAAAGCAGCGCAAAAAGCGCCTTGTCTAAGGCTTTGTCTTTTTTAAGTAGAAGAAACAAAGTTTTTGGTCATAAAGCATCCTATCACTTAGCATTAAGCTCCTCGTTATCATTATCCGGCTCGGCGCCACGACCCTCACGTATGCGCTTCAATTTCCGTTTCAGCATCATAACGCCTGCAAGGCAACGACAAAGGTGAAAAAGTCAGGTCAAATTAGATAACAAAATTCACAAGCGAAACGCTTACACTTGATGGCCTGATAGGTTTTGGCCGAGGCGGACTCGGAGGCAGGTATCGGATTGGATGTAGTCTTTTCGTGGACCAGCTTGACCTCTATGTATGCTCTCTGAAGCGTCTTGTAGTGGCGATATTCGCTGGTATCCTTCATCAGAATGCACCTGCAAGGATCACATTATAGAACAGACTACAACAATTGGAGATGAAACATGCAATTGCTCGCTCACTTGGCCGCAGAGCCCTCCCCGCAACAGTCCGATGGTGTAGTATGATAGATCTGGTGGTAGAAGTACTGCAGCACCGGTGAATTCCATATGGAGAGGCCGTACCACAGCCAAATGGCCACGTTAAGCGTCAACTTGAAGTTCTTCGCAAAGAGTGTAGGTATGAAGTAATTAAAGGGCAGCAGATTAATAAACACATGCAGCCAGCCGGCAATCCGCAGCCCCATAAATAGTTGATAGATAAACCGATTGCGATTGGAGTTCTGCAGTGCCAACAACGAGAGGCAATCTGCGAGTATGCTGTACAAACCCAGCGTGAGATTCAGGCCAACAAAATAGTTTTCGTACCTGCAGGTAGTTAAGAGTTAATTATAAATAATAGCAACAACTAGTAGGTAGTTGCCATGCACATGCCTGTACACGTCGATGGCAACGAGGGCAACCAGGTACAGCCCCTTGGAAGCAGCTTCCAATAAATCGGCTTCCTTGAAATCTAGCAGGGCTCCATGCAAATAGAAGGTAATGATGAATATAGAATAAAACTGGAATTTCTCATACTGATGCGAACGATAAAAGATGAGATTATCCGAGCTGTGGAAGAGCGAATAACGTCCCTGGTTCTTCATCAGCTGCGGCAGTATCATGAACTCGTTGTAGAAGTGCAAAAAGAGACAGCTAGCCCCATAGAATGCGATGTTCCATATCAAGCGAGCGAACTGTTTGCGCTTAAAATACTTTACGTTCGATGATTTAAGAAAGAACTGCGGGAAAGACAAACGAATGCCAATTAGTCGATCAGTTGGGATGCTTCCGTGCACAAACATATACACATGGACTTCTATGTGCACGAGCATATATACATGTTACATTTGTCTATGGGGGGATCGGCTCGAGCATGGTTTACAAAATTGTTTAATCTTTATGGTTGGCGGTCGAGGCATTCGGTCGCGGCATTCGGTCGCATGTCTTATCTTAATGTCGCCGCCGCTACAGCTGGCTACTGACTATTTATAAACGCCAATGAAATGGGGACCAGCAGCAAACGACAACCGAACATTGTGTCGTCGCCCACAGGCGTTGCTAGCTCACCTGGAAGACGCGCTGAAAGCCACAGAAGCCGCAGGACAACGCAACAAATATCCAGAAGACCGCGTTGAACAGGTAATGCAAGTCAATGTTCTGTACAAGTGCATCGAAGCGGTCGTTGGTGATTAGATACTTGAGCGGCAGAAAGAAGTTGCCGATTTCTGCCCAATAGTCCGGCGGCCCGGACTTCATATCCAGTATGGACATCTTGCCGAGTTTTGGGCGGGCAGTGACCGCAAGCCAACCTCAAAATTTAAACGTTTGCCATGCAACGTTTTCGTTGTCAACCTGCTCGATTGATGTATTTATAAATATTAACAAAATGTTATAGCTTTATTTACATACCTAGTACATGCCAATCGACATATCGATAGTTCGGTGAATGCTGCTATTGACACATCGCTAGCTGAGCTCTGATTTCGATAGTTAAGTGCATGCCAACTTGTGTGCGGAGCGCGTTAATTTAAATATGAACGACATTTCATATATTTTTAACATTTTGCAGCGGCATTCCGAACAATGGCACAATCGTCAGTTGCGCGTATTATCGACTATCCAGCTGAACCTGTGGCGCTGCTGAAGCAGCTATTGGCAGGGTCCTCTAAGCAACAAAGCGATTCGGTGCAATACATGAATCTGGCCACCATTGACGACGAATTCGGCGTACTCAATCGCACCGTGCTATATCGAGGACTCAGCCAAGATAACTGTATCATCTATATAACCCAGCGTTTCACACGCAACTATAAAAACATCAAGGCCAATGCCAAATGTGGTATCACTATCCTACTGCCCCAAGTAGTGCTAGAATCGCAAGGCCCCAATCCGCACATTTGGCAAATACGTCTCATTGGCGCCACTGCCGTGGAGCTGCCGGATTCTGAGCTGGATGCGTGGTGGGCCAAAGAGTTGCTGTCGGCACAGATACGCGATATAATCTTTCCCTGCGGCCAGCCGGTCAACTATGACGAACTCAAGGCCAAACACGACCAGTTTCTCGAGGCACATCTGGCGAGCGGATTACCGTTGCAGCGTCCCCCCACTTTGTATGTTGTCCATCTATCTATCTACAATATTTCATTTTAACTATTTTCTCCGTCCGCACAGCACCGCCTTCAAGTTCCAGACGCAGCGCTACGACTTCCTCAAGGTGGGCGTGGCCGAGATCGCGGATCGCGTACAATATCGCCTCCAGGCAAATGGCGAATGGGGGGCCATGCACGTGTCCACCTGAAGTCGCACTCTAAATTTTTCCGTATTTTGATCATTTTTATTTTTATTCAACTAATATTTGCAAAAACAAAACAATCGTTCTCAACAAATACAAACAAAATTACAGTTACAGCAACTAAATCGAACACTAACTAAATGTGCTATCTTATTATTAAAATAGTTAATAAATATTACACAAAACAGTACGCGAAAAAAACGGTTACAATATATTATTAGGTCAAAAGACGCAGTTAGTTACGATTAAAATTTGTTCTTTCTTTTTATAAAATACACGTTAGTTTTTACATAAAGTGGCCGGTAAAGGGTGTGCCGGCTACACCGCGTTTACCGTCTCCCGTATCCAGTCCGCGTTGGAGGCAATCCTGTCGTACATGCGCGGTCGCTCTACGCCAGTCGGGCCGCAGGCAATGCGCCAGGAGGAGACGCCGATTAGAGCCCACTGATTGGTGCCCGGTATGAGGCATTGAACAGGCGCGCCCGAATACTCTTCCTGCTGCAAATGTACAAAAATATTTCACAATATTAAACTCATACGCTTGTCACATCCAACACCCTGTATTTAGTGCCTGGCGGCACGCACAAAACGCGACATGCAGCGACGCGTCTACCAAAAGAACCGGGGCATAAAATAAATGAGTAATGCCTATCATACAACAACAAAAACAACTGCTGCGACAAGGCGCTCTCGCTTTCACACCCTCTCAGCACGAGCGCACGTACCCAAATAGCAAATGCTAGAAACATTCCCGACTACCTACGATAGGCAGAGCAGAGACAGTCGACAGGCGCGCAGCTGCAATCCAGGGCCTAGCCTTAGTTCTCCTCCATCCCTTTAGCTCGCGCTAAAGTGCATAAAAATGACAGCCCGCGGCAACTTCATTTCATTCGAGCGTCGGCATTGAAAGTGATCGCACTCCACGGGCAAAGAGTAATTGAAAAATACAAAAGGAAAAATTAAATCGCAGCGCAAGGCGTCATCATCGAATTTCATTATGTTGGACATGATGCAGAGCT
Organism: Drosophila melanica; assembly: GCA_004143765.1. Lineage (NCBI taxonomy): Eukaryota > Metazoa > Arthropoda > Insecta > Diptera > Drosophilidae > Drosophila > Drosophila melanica. The sequence continues at coordinate 10,009 of SCDT01004907.1, forward strand.
GCCTAAAGATCAGCTTTCAGGGCGAAGTAAGTTTCGTCATCTGCGCGGCCGGCAGCAGCTACGCACAGATTATTGCCCTGGGTAAGGAAAGGAACTCAAATTTGCAACGGCAACAAATTAAGGTGAAAATGGTTTTTTTTATGATCCTCACAGCCTGCGCCCGCTTCCGCATACCCGAACCACAAAGCGCCGGCCTGGTGCTAACCAATGGCCAAGGCTATGTCTTTGAACAGCAGCTGCTCGAGTACTTTTTGCTGCTGTTCCCCTGCCCGGAGCTAATGTTCTACTTGCACCTGGACTGGCAAAAGCTACGTCGTGCACTCGTCGAGCCTGTCAAGCGCCGACGCTCAGCAGACGACATACTCGCACACCGATCGGACGTGGCGGATGAAACTAACTATGTGGCTGTGCCTGTGCATCGCCAAAATTGTTTTATAGGCGCATTCCCTAGCAGCGCTCCAGCTACAGCTGCTGCTGATGCAAGTGGTAATGATGCAGTGCGTCGGCAGAATTGCTTTCTGCAGCAGCATCACCAACAACAAGGACAGTCGGCGTTGCACAGACTCCGGCAGGGTCAGGCACAACCACTGTCTTTGGCCAAACAAATGCGTCTGCAGATAATTCCTAAATCAAGACGCTCGGTTCCACCCGTCCACCCGCACGGCTCATTGCTAGCAACTTTATCCCGTTCCATACGCATCTAGTTCACCTAGTCTGACAATATAGTATATAAGAAATCTATATCTTTTTTGCTATTAACATTAAGGTTGAACCACAGTTTCTAGCAGATAATTAAAACAAACGTCCATAAATAAAAACATTGTTACAATCCTAAAATCAGGCTTGAAATTTATTATCAAACTAAAATTTTAAGAAAACAAGTTAGAGGGCTCTAGTCGGGGCCGCCCGACTAGGAGATACGCTGAACCAAATACAATATAAATACTAACATGAGTAACGCCAAAGACAATATAAACACTAAGATGAGTAACGCAGTACACCGAAATTCTACAAGGCAGCTTGATATTTTGCAAAATTGAGAACGAAAACGAAATCGATGCACTTGCGGTCTCACAATTTAAAGAGCGTATTTGTATTGCCTTTGGATGAACCCTGCGATCTGTCTTCATAAGCATTTCAACCCGTTTCCATTCATACATACAAATTCATACTCAAATTCACACACACACACACAAATGCACGCCGTACGCGGTTTTGTGCAAATGTATGTAACAGGCAGAAGGAAGCATCTCCGACCCCATAAAGTATATATATTCTTGATCAGCATCACTAGCCCAGTCGATTTAGCCATGTCCGTCTGTCTGTCTGTCTGTCTGTCTGTCTGTCTGTCTGTCTGTCTGTCTGTCTGTCTGTCTGTCTGTCCGTCTGTATGAACGCGTCGATTTCAGAGACTACAAAAGCTAGAAAGCTG
>SCDT01004922.1:0-11079 GCA_004143765.1 Drosophila melanica
ATATTTATATATAAAGTATATATAATTCTACAACTTTTACTACTTTACTTAAATATCAAAAAAAAAAAGAAGAAATTTCTCCTCTTTTGTCTGTTTTTAATCAGCCAATTTTGTCAGCACTGTCGCAAACCAGAGCGATCCTTGAAAGAGTCCCGCTCTTACATTTGCATTGCCATTTGCAGTTTTCTTTATCTTTATTTTCAGTATCATGCTTTTATTGACTTGGCGCATTTAACTTTTAATTTCGCTAGGTGTTCGGAAAGTGAAAAAGGTGTCGCAAAACCAAAGCAACCAAGAAGCTGGCAGCGAGGGGTGTTGGCTGCAGCACGAAACTTTTGCAGCTGAATGTTGAAACAGCCCGAGGCGCTTTAAGCGCTTTCCATAGCTGGGCTTGTAACACCTTTTTAACCTTGTTTCGCTGGCGTGAAATCATTTTTATGGCAAAGCGTCGCTGTTTTGAATATTCCCAGCCATAGAATGTAGTGCCTTGTAAATATGTCGAGGCTGCAGTGGCTGCGAAGTGTGCGCTTTTATTTTTTTGGGGAAGGGTGGTGGCGTCTGGGGGCTTAGCTTTTGTCAGCCAGCGCGGCGTATACTTAATGGCAGCTGCCGCGCTTTCACTCCTGTCAGCATAATGGGCACAGCAAGTTGAGCAGCATACAATATTTATGATTATTATACCCTATGCTTATTAAAATTACCCTAAATGGGTGGAATACATTTATGAAATTGTAATTATTTAAAATAATAGCAGGTGTTATAAATGCTTATTATGAAAAATAATATTTTTATTTATTTTAACCTCATTTATTTTGTATTACATTTATTCCAATTCAAGCAACATTTTCATGATTTTGATCAAACCTTGTGTCTACAAATACCTTATGAAAACTTAATTTTAACTCAATCGTTTTTTAGCTAAAGCATTCTTCTTTTTAAATAATTAACCAATAACTATACAATTTCATCGGACAACCAAAATTAGGTTAAAATTGAGTTAAAATTTGTGGTAATAATTTGTAGACCAGCATTAAACACAGTTTATACCGTTTTGTAATACCAGCTGGTTAAATGATATACAGGATAACTGATAGTCGAGCACTCTCGCTTACATTTGTTATGATGATTTTTTTCCGAAATAATATCAAATGCTTCGATCGCTGTGTGGCAAGGGGCATGAGGCAGAAGCAGACTGCAAGCGCTGCACTTTACTTGACAGTTATTTGACGTTGTTTTTGCCGCTGCTGCTGCTGCTGGCGCTGCTGCTGGTGCCGTTGCTGCCAGGATGTTCAGTTGAGGCCAAAGTATGTGGCAGCCGTTTCATGTGAAATGTTTGCCCTTTTTTTTATTTCCAATTTTTGCAGCTTGTGGAGCTCTGAACTGCTGAAGATGAGCTAGAAATATGTGTGCGAGCGGGCTGGCTTCCTCCTGCATCCTGCATCCTGTCGAGCAACGTTCCTGTTCGAGATGGCCAACTAATTCGTATACCATATATGAGGGCAATATGATTTTACTGCCACTTGCCTCACTCTGACCTGCTCTCTGCGCCTCCATCCGCCCCCTCCCCTACTATCTCTACACTTTTCCCGCTTTCCGCTCAGCTCTTTACTTCGTTTGAACAGATTACATTTGCTGCTTTAGTATTTTCTGCTGGAGAAGATTTCATGTTTGCAAAGCGCGATTTAAGTCTGTGCAAACGAAGCACACACACATTCTTATGCACATGTGTGTGTGTGTGTGCGTTGTGCGGCGTTGCTTTATGTATGTTCCACTAACCAATTTGCGCTTTGCACTCGACGTGATTTACAATTCCCCGGCGAGCAGTTGCTCCCGCTCGCCGAAGCTGCTTAATAGTCCCAGCCAAGAGCAGCAGCTGAAGCAGAGAAGGCAGCAAATAGAGCAAGCAAAACACAGCTCTGACTTGGCTTGCAGTGCATGCAAATCAATTGAACATTTGGGTGGTTATGTGCCCTGGTCATGGACGTAGTCCGGAAATCAACTAGTGTCTGAGGGATGGACAGAGAGACAGAAGTTTAAAATCACATTTTCACTTATTTATTTTTAAATATTTATTTATAAATGTTGCTAAAACTGAAGCAAAAGATTCTATCAATAGTTGATTGGAAATAGTTGAGTTGAAAAGGGTATTAAAACTATTAAAAATTTAAATTATTTAAAAAACTATTCTATTGAAAAGCAAAAATTTTCAGCTAAAGAGGTGATAACAGTATCCATATTTTTATAACCGATAATCGGCTTCTTTGAACGTACTACTTAATTGTTTCTACCGTTTAAGCCTCATTGCGATTTCAGTTAACACACGATTTAGTCAATGTGTTTAACTGATTAAAAATAGTGCTAAAAGACATGTCCATCTGTCCATCTCCTCTTCACCGCCCATGGTCATGTTATTCCTTGCTCCTCCTGCGCTCTCGAGTCCAGTCTGCGTGACTGTCAGCTGACGATGATGATGGAGACTACTTTGTGTATGGCATTGGCTGCAATTCATGTGCAACCGCATTCGTCTTTGGACCGTCCAACCCAACTCGTTCCCTCGCCGCTCGCTGTTCAGCAGTGTTGTTTCAGTCATTTGAGACAGCAACTTAACTTAACAGCTGCCCGTTTGTCACAAATTTAGTGGAAGCTGCAGCTGCTGATGCGTCGCCAGCTGCAGATGCTGCTGCTGCTGCTGTTCCAAATGGCGTGCAGTTTGTAAAACACAAGCGGAGTGTGGGCTGAGGGGAGCGCGCGGCACTCACTTACAGCAGCATCCATCTGTTTCTACGGGGCTTGAGGAAAGGGTTTTGGGATTTGCGCTCGAGTGGCTTAACATAAAGAAGCTGCTAAAACAAGTGTTGCATACTTTGCGGCAACGCAATTGCTGCGAAAGCATTAACTGAATTTCGGTTACACTTTCGCGACACGAGAATTAACCGAAAATTGTCCAACTATGCTGCCAGATTTAAATGCAGAATTAATCTATAGGTGAAACTGTTCCTATTATGAATTAAAACAAACAATTTTGAACAATTTATTACATTTTAAAGCTTAAATGCAGAATCAAACCATAAATTAAGCGACATTTCTCAAACTAATCGTGCAGTTTCAACAAAATTGGTATAACAATTTCGAACTAAATTAAAACTTTTCCATAACATTTTATCAAAAACTGTTTTTCAAGCCGATGATTAATGAGGCCAAAACAAAAACTAATTTTAAATTGTAATCGGTTGATTTTAGAAAAAGAAATAAAGGTTTACAATTTTAAAGCAATATTTGAATTAAATTTGAAATCGATCGTTCCAGTTTTAAATCTAAGAAACCTCCAACATGGGCTCATCTCTAAGTTTAGAGGGAATGGCGCTGGGCGTGGGAGATAAAGTGCCTAAGACATTTCACATAATTAAAGGCTTTGCCAGATCCAGTGCGAAAACCAAAGCATTAGTCATAGCAGCACTTCGGGCTTTGAGCAGTCTTTGTGTATAACAAATTGAGGGGCTCCGAACTGTTGCGGTGCACACATCATAAATCATCTTCGGTCCTGGGGAGGACTTGCAACTTTCGTAAATGCCTAATTATCGCTTGAGGACTGACCGACTATGACGAAAGCAAAGAACTAATCAGCATTGGGTTGATTGGGTTTTGGGATGCGTCTCAAACCCAAAAAAAATTCGCCTGGGACCAGTCATGGATAAATATGAAGGGAACAATTTTATCGCAACGGCAACGGGATTATCGCTTGTCCTTGATAAAAGTTGCGTCAACGCAGAGTTTGACGCTGGGTGGGGGATGGTTTGTCTTAAGTCCATCTATAGCTACACTTGAAAAAAATTCGGCACTATATTATTGTTTGAGCGGGATCGAATTAATAAGGAAATAAGGTTTAAATGAAAAACTAAATAATTTCCATACTTGAAATAAAATCCGTAAAAGAAAGAAAATTTTTTTAACGATAATAATTTTGATAATTATTTTTCTCTTAGTGTATATCTGTCTCGTTGTCTCAATTATTTTTGCCTTATTTATTATTTTTTTTTGAGGGGAAGACTTCTTTGCTGATTTGTGTATTTGTCTGTTTTGCGGCAATTGGAATTAAAGCCGCCTTCTGGATTGTGGCGAAAATCTGTTTAAAGTTGGCCTAACAAAAAAAATTAAATGAGAAAAATATGTAACGCACTAGTCAAAATTTGATTTTAATTGAATTCGCCATTTTCGGGCGTCTGCACGGCCATAACGGGGGGGGCGGCGACGGACTTTGATGTGCTCTGGCAAATTCAATTTGTCGCTAAATGAGCTAAATGCGATTAAATTTTGCACAGACAGCCGCCTGTATGGAGTGGAGCGGAGTTTCGCCTATTATAAACAGGGGGCAGCTCACAACATGTCAACTCGCAAACAATAAGGTTCGCTTTATGTGATGTGTTTGTGTGTGTGTGTGCGGCCCCAACATGATCAAAAGTTGCGGCATGTGTGACATATGCCTGTCCGCTGGATGGGAGAGACAAACACAATCTATAGTTAAATCAATAGTAGCCGCAATTTTTGTTTGATTGTCCGAACATTTAAGCGGGCAACAAATGAGAAAAATAAGCCAGGGAAAAGCAAACAGACAAAATGGGTGGTTTTTCCACCCTGCCACACAATTCCTTTAACTGATGATGATTTGCATGCAGCATGAGAAATGAGAAATGACCGGACAAATTTTACGAGACGAGACAACAAGTTGTACGTCTCGGACTTTTCTCTTTTTTGCCAATTGTGTTGGCCAAGACAGAGTGCCAGAAGGAAAAACTTGATGCTTTTTGTTGCTGCTGCTTGTGGGCTTGGGGGCTTAAAGCGACCACAGCTGTGGTCAGAGAGCCAAAGAGTTAATAAAAAGTTGTCTTGTCGACACGGGCACAGTTTTTGTTTCAGTTAAATACCCTGTAATTATTGAATTACCCTGAACAAGGTATCTTGAGGCGTGTTTGTATATTTAACGGGCAGATTATGACAGATCTTAAATAAACGAAGTCAAAAGGAACAGAAATATATCTAAAAAATTTAATATATCAATTTTGACGTGGTATAAAAAAGTATCTTAAACGATGCAAAGCAAGATTAAAATTTATAATATACTTTCGTACAAAACATTTGTGTCTGTAGAAGTACAACATTAAGCTTTATAATTTCATCTATTTTCTGATTTTGTTATTATTTTGTAGATTGAACATAATAAATATTAACGTACAATATTGAAATAATAATTAATTATAGAGCATTGCCTAGTCAACCAATCTTGCTGCGATATTTGGAACTTATTTTATGAGTGGCTTGTGCCACTGCAGCGTCATCAATTCTATTGCTTCAGCTGGAACAGCTCGCCTCCTATGGTGGTGGGGCATGTGGGGGCGTGTACATAGATGAGTCGGTGGGGTGGGGTTGGGTGGGGCGATGGGTGCTCGTTGGCACGCGACGCTTTTTTTCTTGCGGTATTTCGCCTGTCTTTTATTTGCATACAATTTGCCTGTTTTTGGCCGTCAAGTGCGGGGCGCTGTTTTGGTTTGCGTTTGCCGTTTGTTTTTGGTTGCTGTATGTACACACACACATATACACACACACTCTCACAGAAGCACACACACACATATGTATACTTTATTTGTTATTTGTATTTATTGATTTCCAAGTGAAAACATTATTGAGGTTGGCAAATTGCCGAATGTGAACGAAAAGAGAGAGCGAGAGAGTAAGGGCGAGAGACTGAGACAGAGATATGTAGTTGTACATTGCGTATACGCAATGAAAATTGCGTGTTGAAAATGTCGGAACAACAAAAGGACTTCATTATTATTGGCTGCATTGTGTGTAAGTGTGCTAGTGTGTGTGTGTGTGTGTGTGTTACACTGACAGACAGAATGGCAGCCTATGACCTGGCCAACTGATTAAATTGAATTTCATATGCAAAAGGTGAAACTCAATCAAGAAAACATAAAGGTACCGCCTGCATATGTTCAATGTTGCCTCCGCTCTGCACTTGTATTAGTAACCCGGTCTACGGGCTTACCTATCCATGTGTGTGTGTGTGTGGCGCTTTAACTGCCCGGATTAAGCAAAGCCCATGTTCAGCTTTGCGGCTTTGTGCGATACAACACTGATACGGCTGCCCCTTACACTTTGGTCCCCCCCCCCGGCGCTTTCCTTTGCCGGCTGTGCAACCTTTGAGGTTGAAGTTAATAGCAAAATGTAAATTAAAAGCCTTTCGTTGAAAAGCATTCTGTGTGTGTGTGTGTTTCATAAGCGAGGGCATCGTAATGGACTTTGAAATATGCCCACACACACACATATACACACACGCACACACACAACTCAGATACAAACTTTATATTGGAAATGAAACTTGTTTGATTTTCAGATAATTCCAAGTTGATTTTAAATCAGTTTAAGACTGAAATTGAAAATATGATATATTGCCTTGATTTGCAAATAAAACGAATCTGTCGATATCAACTGACAGCTAGAAAATTCGAACTCATAGTGAAATGCAATGAAGTGAAATGTGGGAATATTATAAATTTATTATAGCCAGTGCATAATTATTTGTTTTACACTGAGGGAGACATCTGGAAAGTTACAAAATAAATATATTCCTAATAAATAATAAAGTTCGAATACAAATCGAATATTAAGCAAATTGGGAAATAAGATACTATGTTTCTATTATATCCTGTTAGGGAAGAAACAAAATAAATAAAATTTTATTTTTCTAAAATTGATTTGTACATGTTTGAAAAACAATTTAAAATTGAGTAATCAGTTTTAAATCAAAAGTCTCTTTAAATAAATCTTTTTGGTGTCCGCTTTAAAAAGCGTCGCCTTTAGGCATGGTTTGGAGAGTTGATTTCATGTAATGCACATAGGTGATAATTTCATTTGCGCAGCTGCTCAAATAATATCAGAGCACACACACACAAACGCACACACACACACACACACATAACGACCCGCACTCATATCGAGCTAATAAAATTTTAATGAAATTACGAGCGTTCTCCTGGCATGTCTCCAGCTCCAGTTTTAGCTTCAGCTCCCGCTCCAATTTCAGGTTGTGGCGCTGGCTCCGCTCTAAACGACCTTCGACCCTTCATAATAATCACGGCAAGCGTTGTTGCCAAAAAAAAAAAATTGTTTTTATGTTGCCTACGTGGCACAGAACCAACTAAACTGTGGCATTAAAGGAGCTATTAGCTCCTGGTTTGTGTGTTTTTGTCATTGGTCGTTTCATAGCCCATTCACGGGGCCACCAGGAGCACGCACATATACATATATTTTGGTGAATGTAAGTGTGTGTGTGTGTGGTGTGTGTGTTGTGTGTGTGTGGTGTGCGTGTGCATTAATGTTGCATTGCCTCATTTTCATCCTTTTAAATTCTGCGCATCGCTTAATTAGAGGTAAACTTTATGGCGTGGCTGTTGAATAGAGTGAGGGGAGTTGCGGGGCGCGCTGTGTTGCGGGGTGTGTGTTTGTAGTTCAAGTGACTTCTTGTCGCATAATTGCCAAAAGCAGCGCCGCACAAGTTTTGATTAAAAGTTGCGTTTGGCTGCCAGATTACGCATACGTCGCGTACGCCAGCCAAAAGTTTGTGCCAGCAGCCAAAACACCGGCTTCTAATTAAATGGCATTTTCAATACCCTGTAAATGGGTATACGAATAGTTTATCACACAATGCATTTGCTTCTGTTCTATCAATTAACTGTCTATTCTAAATTGCTTGTTATTTAAAGTGTAAAAATAATTGAAATAATTGGTAGTTTCGATTATGTATATGATATATATTATTTATTAAAATGTTCGTTGTGTAATCGATTCTGCCTAAAGCAAGTAATTTCGCTTGTCAAAATCAATTGATTTCAATTATGCTTTGAACATGTTAACGAAAACACTTTTTTCTCTGTATTGTCCATGCTGTTAAATCAAAGATTTAAATTTAATGAAAGTTTTAACAAAATAACAATAAAAACATTTATAGCTAAAATTAATTATTTTTTTTTAAATTACTCTATATAAATTTTAAATACAGGGTATCTAGTACTTTGCGTGCTCTCTAATGGACTTCTACTCATTAAAGTTGGCAAGACAAAAGGCGCATTTTGCTGCTGCAATTACGTATTTCTTCAACTTACTGCCTGATGCTCTTCTTCTTCTTATTGTTGTTCTTGCTGGCGTCAATGAAAGTATTTATTAAGTCATCGCGCCAAAATTGCAAGCGACCTGCTGCACGTTACGCATACGACGTGTGTGCAGCGCTGTCTATAGCTGTATATGGTATATATATATATTTCTATATATATGTGTGTGTGTGTTAACTTTTGTTAGCGTTGAGGTTACTTAAGTTATCTAAAATTTTAATGAAGCACAGCTTCCAAAACTTTTTCACTGCATTTGACACGCCTACCTTTTGCCTGCTCCCCGGGTGTCCGTCTGTCTGTCACCCTGAATATTTGTTTTCATGGCTTTTTGTCGAATACGCATTTGGCTCTAATTAAAATTTCACCGCCTGCAAATTAATGATGTTGCTGCCGGCCAATGCGAGGCAATTGAGCAGAATTTAATGCCATACAGCGATTTAATGTCAGCTAAGCTAACGAGAGCGGCTGGCAGGTGGCAGGTGGCAGGTGGCAGCATGGGGCATGGGAACAATGATACTTCGTTGGACAGTTGGGCAAACACTGTTGTGACAGACACGGACGACGGGCTGGGCATCTAATGACCGCACGGCTCGTTTGCTTCATTTGCAGTGCAATGGATGCACAACCGCAAATCAAATACAGACAAATGGTCGAGGAGAGCTTGAGGAGGCTGCTTTTGGGCGCGTTTCAGCTGTTGGCTAGGTAAGAAAATGGAACGAAATGTTTGAACTGTGCCAGATATTTGTTCGCTTTCGCTTAATTTCGGCTTCATCTATTGTCTACACTGCCTTCGTGGTCCCAAAATTTTGCCTCGAATTGGAAGCGCAATCCAAGCACCGATTAAAGCGGAGAAATACTTTAAGTGTGCGACTAAGAAACACTCTATGGCACTCCTAAAAATATTGAGTGTTTTATTAAAAAGAAAAGAATTTAAATAATTATATATAAACTAAATTTTAGCAAAATCAAGGAGTTAGACTGAACTCAGATTCGAGTCTAGACCCTGGACTAAACACATAACCTAGCTAGGCAGAAAATGTAAAGCTTGAATTAGTTTTCGAAATTAAAATTTGTCAAAATTGAACTCGAAACAAATATTTGACTCTAATTTATTTTCATAAATAACTTTGCAAAATAAAATGTTTTTTTTTTTAATCAACAAGTTAATCTCCGCATAATATAAGTGATACTTTTTAATTCCATACTTATAGCAACTTAATGATACCCCCCGCTTACTGCACTTACACGTTTACAGGGTACCACAGTAATGCATGGCGGACAATTCGAAATAGCAGCCTGGCAATCAACACCAGCGCCCGAGCGCATCTCACAAAGATGCAGAATGATGCAAATGCATGCACTGATATTCTCGTTGCAGTTAGCGTTTCGGCTGCTGTTGCTATTGCTTTGGCTGCCTGTGCATGTCCTCCTTTATCCTTGCGTTTGCAGTTTTCTGTTATTTTGTGGTTCATTTATTTTTTGAAGCACAAAATCAACGCACTATGTCGCAACTTTGCATTCAGCTTACACATAGTCAATAAACCCAGACGGTGGCACGTACGCACGAGACGTTGTTGTAGTTATCCAACAGATATTCGGCCCCCCTCCCCCACTGAAACCCCTCTCTGGCCCTGCGCTGGGGCTACCTCGACAGCTTGTGGCAGCTTGTCGAAATTAATCATTTGGCTGGCAGGCTGCAATGTTGCCGACGTCGTTTTCGTTTTCGTTGTTGATTTTGCTGTAATACCCTATATTTCATATTTAGGCTGCATATTAGCCTGTAATGTGTATTGGGATATGATTTATATAAGCCTAACTTGTTTATTGGAATTTGTACAGGGTGTCTTTCAGCTTAGCACCGCCATCGCCGCCAGTCTTTGCTTGTTTTCAGCGCTTTGGCAATCAGTTCTGCGAGTCTGGCAGCAACTTTCTACTTCGGTCTCTGTTTCTCATCGCATCTGTCGCTGTCACTGTCGCTACTTCCGTTTCCGCTGCTAGTTGTTGGCTTTAGCTCACGACGCATTTCGGTCTGGAGTATGTCAGCAACGTTATGTTATATACGTTTCGTATCTGCACCCCTACGTACACTCACATATGTCGCCCCCCCTCTGCATGTGTGTGTGTGTGTGTGTGTATTACTCGGCTGGTATTCCATTCGCGTAATTTCCCATGGTATTTTTACGCATCTGAACATTTGAGTGCATCTGTTCGCTTCAAGACCAGCGAATCCCCCCCTTCCCCTCAACCCAATCCCACAGCTGCCACCTTCAGTTGTCGCGACAATTTGCGAGTCGCTCAACTCCTTTTCATTCGCCTCCTGGCTATGAAATCAACAACTTGTCTCTGTTTCTGTCGTTCATCTGTCCCCCCACTCTCCCCTCTCCCCTCTCCCCTTTTGTCTGGAGCACTCATCTTCTAAGTAATAACCTGTAAGCATGTGTTTGCGCCATTTCGCTCGCACTGGATTTCAAATCTTCCCACGCACATATGCTGATTGTTTCTGTGTGCATTTTTTAACAGTGCTGCCAGCTTTTCAGCTGAAAAAAAAAAAACGGCTAGATTGGGGCGAAAACAAAGAACAAAGTAGGAAAATTGCATTATAAAAAACGGTAGGAACGTTGCGGTCGGATGTTACCGACTCCGTTATACTCGTTCCCGGTCTTAATTATGTAGGACATATTATAGCGTGATGCTGTGGTGTAATGGGCGTGTCCGGGATATCAATGGCGCAATCTTTCAGGGACAGTTGTGTACAGCTGTCAATTGTGTGAAATATAGAAGATTTATCGGTTTGCGATTTCAGCTGTATCGACATGTTATCGTTTTGCCAGTCTCAAATTGGGCGTGGTGGACGAACGCATGGAACAAACCCAATGTAAAAATTAACAAATATAAATTTAAATTTAAATATTTT
>SCDT01004930.1:0-10806 GCA_004143765.1 Drosophila melanica
CTTGTATGTTATCGAAAGTCAGACAACTTTTGCTTACAGTTCTTATACCGCTTAATATTTACAGCCAATGTTATATAAGAAAATGTGAAACATCTTGGCTTGCTTTTGATTCTGGTAACAAGAAATATTCGAGCAAAAATATAATCAACATTCTGCAAGTAATTTTGTTATGAGCCAAGGAAAAAATTATTCCTAAATTTTATTGTTAATGCATGGCTTACAAACATTTTTTTTTTTTGTATTTAACAGATTGCGTTTGCACGTTTGATAAAAATTTAAAAATTGAATAAACCGAATAAACTTAGCACAATTCTGGCAATAAATTGGGATAGGTAGAATGTCATTTCTATTTAAAGATAAAATATGCAAGAATTACGAATAGTTTTTTCATTTTCTTTTTAAAGCCATGTGGATTGATTTTTAATTTTATGAAACGGTGTCAATTTATCCATAAATTAGTGCAACGCGAAAGTTGACTTTGAAAATAGCTTAATAAAACGTTTCTTCGAAAATTATATATGCAACTACTTTTCAAGTTTTTAAAGTAAACTATGGATCTTGTCGGGATTCGGATATACTACTTACTTTTAAATGTTAAAATGTTTTAAATGGTAATATTTACTTCTATAACAAAAATTAAAAATTTTTTGTATTTGTAGCTTTCGTTTGTTCTATAGTTAATATCAAGTCTAATTGAATATTTCATAAGATTTTCGTTGTGCACTGTTTGCTTTTGCAGTTAATTAAAGTTAAAGCTCAAGTTGGTGTTGGTGTTGGAGTTAAAAAACAAAACAAAACTGGCACAATACTTAAATATTAGATTAATATAATGTAATTATAGCCATGATTTATTCTGCCAAGAATCTTGGTCAGCTGACCGGCGAAGCGTGAAGACGCCACATTGCAAAATCGACGCTACACTTGAAGTTTATATTTTTATTTTGTTTTCTTTTGTTTTGTTTTTTTTTTTTGCTTTTCTGGGCCGACAATTAACCAAAAAAACGAGCGCATAAATTATAAAATATTTGATTATGACTAAGTAGTGCTTTAAATGTTGCAAAAAATTTTATGTTGCAAGCATTGCCAATTTTTGATTCAACATCTCCGCCACCACCACCACCACCTACTGCTCCACACAGCTACTTCCTGCACGCGAGGCACTTCCGTTCCGTTTTGCCAGCTCCAACTCGATATCGAATCCAGTGCATCCATCAAAGACCCCTCAATCAAGAGCAAAAGTAATCAAAACAGCAACGATTCAACAACAACAAGCACAACGGACAAATCAAATGAAAAAATACAACAAAGCAAACAAACAAATCATGCAGAGTGAACAAGACAATGCTAAAAGGGAGCAGCAGAAGCATGCAAAGCAAACATACGCATAGATGGAGACACAAACAACAGTGACAAGAAAATCGTTAAAAAAGCAGAAATAACAATAAATATGCTCACACACACACACACACACATACATTGCCATACACATGTGTATGAAAATGGCATAGCAGCAAACAGCGACTTCAACAGCCATTTCAGCAGCAGCAGCAACAGCAAAGCACAAAATAGAAATGGAGAGCAACTTTCACCCAAGGTCATTGTGTCTTTAACTGCGCTACAGCAGCAACAGCAGCAGCAGCAGCGGCAGTAACAACAGCAGCAGCAGCAACTGCTGGACAATATGCGACAAAGTTGGCTGCGGCAGCGGCTTCGACGTCGACGTCGTTGTTGCTTTTTTGCCAACTTTATTGTAATCTGTCTCTTTGTCTATCGGTCTTTGGGTCTCTGTATTTGTCAACTAGACAAGGGCGAAGCTCCCAGCCGACGAAAGCCGCTACCCTGTACCCATCAAAAATTATTAAACTAAGGTTGTTTCGATCATTACACAAATTTTTGGTACTAAAGACCATTCATGATGAAAATATGATAGATCAGGGACGATCTCCCAACTGAGTGAATTTCAAATAATTTAATCTTTTTTATTTAAAAAGTGAGTTTGACTCGAAATTTAAACCTTATTTAAGGACGTGAATGATAAGCATTAAATTTGCATACTTAAATTAAGTTACTAATGTTTTTTTTTTTACTTTAAAGTTCTTTAAGAAAAAACAAGTGCACAACATGCAGTGAAAGTCTTCCAAAAAATGTTTAAATATCAAATATCGGAATGACACTCATTTTAACAACTTTATAACTAATGAATTATTTGATTCCAATGAGAAAAAGATTCATTTGAGATTTCTATATTTGTGTGTATACATTCGTTTTAGGACCACTCCCAAATCAAGAGCAAGAATGTCACTATTGATTGCTGCCGCTCCAGATAAAAGTTTAATTAATTCAAAAAGTTTAATTAATTAATGTTTAATAGATTAAAGCCAAATATTTATAGCGGATGAGAAGACGCACAGTGCATTTTTATTTTTACAAAAAGCTGAAACTGAATCAAAAATGTGGACACAAATTAAATCGAAATGACTTGTCGAACAGTTTAATTTTATTTTTGTTAGATTTTTCATTGTTGTTATTTACAAGATTTTAATTTTGATTTAAAAATTTCGTCGGTATTATTTTACCATGCTCTCAAAAAATCTGGTGTTTTTTTTTCGCTTTTATTAACATTTTTGATCATGACCAATTTGTATTTAGGCGTCGAATTTATCCTGTTTCAATGTATAGCTTATTCAACCTGTTTTGAGTTTAAGCCAGAACGTGCCGTGCTGCATTTGGACCGGTTGTCTCCATATATACATACATATATATCTGAATCTTTCTATTGTGGGTGATTAGCTGATGTAAAGCTCAATTGTG
Source organism: Drosophila melanica (assembly GCA_004143765.1). NCBI lineage: Eukaryota > Metazoa > Arthropoda > Insecta > Diptera > Drosophilidae > Drosophila > Drosophila melanica. The sequence goes on from SCDT01004930.1 coordinate 2,812, forward strand.
ACACCCACACCTATTGCCTGTTATAACTGTACCAAAATGGTTTAGTCGACTTCTCAGATTGGCCGTCACAATCTTGGCCAGAAAGTGGGTCGTGCTTGGCCTAAATGACAACTGCCTACTACTAAGATGCGCAATTTGCCAAGCCAAAGAGAATGAGTAGAAAATTACATTTAATTGGAATAAACTTAATTAAAAATGGCAAAAAACAACAAAAGATGAAAGACAAGCTAAAGATGCGAATTACAAAAGATGTTATTGTTAATTTGTTGCTTATAGTTTTGGTATAGCGAAATGCTTGCCAGTTGTTAATATTTGTGTTTGACCTCTGACAGGGGAGCAGACAGGCACGTAGCACATTTTGATTAGAACAAAACGTGGACAGTGTAAAAGGGGCTGATGGCTGATCGCGGAGGTAGAGGGATAGCGGGGCATAGAGTCAGAGACAGTGCCATGATGTTGCATAAATTTAAGTGCCACAGATACGAGGCGCAAGATACTGAAACGAGTTACAGATACATGCAACGACCACAGCGTCGCAGCGTTGAGGCAAACTCAAACGAAGCCAAGTAAAAGATACAAAAGCAACATAGAAATGCGGATGCGATCCGATGCGATGCGAAGCGATGCAAACTACTCAACATACTCCAGACTCGTATTGCCGGAGCTATCTGGGGCTGGGGATGGGGCTCGGGCTCGGGCTCGGGCTCGTGTTTGGGCCCCGGCTCCAGCTCGAGTCTCAGTCTGTGCGGTGAAAGAGCATGCGACCGGGCAAAGTATCTTTGTATCTCATTGCCGCGCTCTGCTCGCCGCTGGCTGCCAGGCCAGTTAACATTTCAAATCCGTTGTGGCTGCCACAGCCACAGCCGTCGCTGCTGCTTCGTGCGGTTCTTCAGCTCCAGCAAGAAGCGGTGGAAAAAATCCAAAATCAAAAAAAAAAGAAAAAGAAAAAACAAAACGAGTCTGGAAATTGGGTCAGTGGCACAGTATGCATGGCATTTTGTTTTTGTATTGGTGCCGCTCTCTGTCGCTGTCTGTATCTGTGTCTCTGTGTCTGTGTCCATGTCTGTGTGGGCTTTGCTGGGTTTGCCTTTAGCTCTTTCTTCTTCGCATTGCTTTCTTCGCGGCCACATTTGTGGTCAATATAATGATTCTGACTGGTTGGTTCGCTTTGGCACAGCTCCGCTGGGATTGACTTGGTTTGGTTTGCTTTGCATTTTGGTCGTCACTGCCATCGTTTTTGTCGCTGTCTTCTGTCTACCGCATATTTTACCATAGCCAGCCAGATCAAGAGCAGTGTTCGTACTCGCACCTACTCTTTTTTTGCTGTGCTGCTTTTGTGTCAGGTTCCTGCCAATGGCCAGCGGCAAAGCGTGCGGCATACGCAATGCGGACACCTCAGTTGCCACCTAATCAACCACATCATCTAAAATCACTAGAGTCAACCGATTTTAGTTATCAATTGGAGTATGTAAATTGCGTATACTTAATTTTCATTTCAAATTTTTCAAAGTTTTCTTCCGCTGTGATAGTAAGTGTAGACAAAATGTTTTCGTTTTTAAATATTATTATTTTTGTACATTTAAAATGACAAAATTGTATATTTCTAGAGAAGTGAACATTAAAATTAGAAAAATAAATATTTACAATCGAATCGTGTAGGCGTGCAACGTGATTTCAGTGTATAGTTTGCACTTGGTTCAACTTGAATAAATAAATTGCACAAAACTAAAATAAAATTAAATATTGATTAATTTAAAGTACATACTTTATTAAATTATGCATTGTTCGGTTCTTTAAGAATAATTAATTAATAAATAGCTTCAACAATATTTGTTTGTTTTGATATGTGCTAAGGTTTTGTAGTCATAAATATTTTTTTTTTTGTAATTTTCACACGAACATAAATATATTTTTAAAATATTATTTATCGGACATATGCATGCATGTTTAATTTCCACGTTTAATTTATTGTAAGATTAACATAAACTTTAGCAACAAATTTTTAAAAAACAAATTAACAACAATTAAATGTAAGTGTAATAAGGTTTATTACTTGAGTACTTTACTATTTCATAATTATTATTATTTTCAAGTATTTAATTTGCTTTGTGTTTTGTGTCTTTCCAATTTACGTTTTAGCTGCTTAGATCTAATTAAAAATGTAACAAATATTGTTATTTTTGCCAAGCCCGCTACAACTTATTCCAATTATATACGATATACATTTACATACATAAATATATATATATACATTTTATAGTTATATATGTAATATTCTGAATTTGTTTGTACATTTNCTATTTCATAACTATTATTATTTTCATGTATTTAATTTGCTTTGTTTTGTGTCTTTCCAATTTACGTTTTAGCTGCTTAGATCTAATTAAAAATGTAACAAATATTGTTATTTTTGCCAAGCCCGCTACAACTTATTCCAATTATATACGATATATATTTACATACATAAATATATATATATATATATACATTTTATAGTTATATACTTATGTATGTAATATTCTGAATTTGTTTGTACATTTATTTAATAATTATAATATAGTTGTAATTTATAATTGTATTGCTTCTATTGTTTAACGCTTACAGTTTTCAACACGATGAGGTACATAATTTATACAAATTACAGACATACAAATTTCTTATACGCAATTACTTAACGAACATTCAGCTAGACTTTACCTAAATTCTAGCTAAATTTGTATATAATATATTGTTTATTTTAATTCATTATTATTTACGTGTTTACCTGTGCCAGGGCCTTAGGTGCACGAAGCGCGCAGGTTTGCATCAAAACAGAACAACAGTTGCAAAAAGACAATTGGACGCTTCGTTGTTCTTACATTGCTCGTGGTCTCTTTGCCTTGGGAAACGAATGTATGCTGCTGTCTGGGAAAAACTGCTGTTTGAGTATTTGATTTGTGTCTTTCTAATTGTATCAGATATTCCGAAAAAGTGCTGCCAAATACCGTTTCTTTACAAGCTGTTAAATTTTGTTAAATTTCTTGAAATTGTTTGATTTATCGCACTTGAATTTCGAGATTAAAGTGTGATATCAAACAATTTGAAGAGATTTAATTTATTCATAAATCTCACGAATTTGTATGCTTGCAAATTTTAAAATTATTATTATTATTAATTAAACCCAATATCGAAAACTTAACTGAAAAAAATGAGTTTACTTTTATGTGAAAAAAAAATGAAATATTGATGTTTCATGAAATGGTGAACTTCTAAATCTTTGTATTAAGTATTATTAACCTAATTCACATTGGAGTGTTTCGTACCAAATTTCATTCCACTATGTTTATTTAGAAGCTGATTCAGTTTTAAGAAAATGCCTGTGCTTAGTTATTTTACGAATTTCTGGAGGTAGTAGGTTGATATTCTATAACGTAAACAATCAATATTAAATAATTTGCATGAAACATGACTACCTCACCCCCGCGATTAACCGATTACTGACTAACTACCAAGAGAAGCGAAGAGATCAAAAGCAACCAACAACAACGAATATCAAGTGCTTGGTGTATGGCATTGCTTCACCCTGGGGGAATGGCAATCAGACTGTGGCTGGCTTTGGTCAAGCAATGCGATACACAAGAAGCTGCCCCACCCAAAGAGCCGGACATGCACAGACGGGCGACAGTTTTTGGCGACCCGACCGTGGTGAGCGGGTGGCTTTGGCGGGCACTTTCTCTGGCACAGCACACAGAAGCACAGCAGCGGACCTGCTGCGCTTTGTGGGCTCGTATTCTGCGTAGCTGGTTCAGCGGGCAAAATTAGTTGCTGCTTTGTTGCTGTCGCTAGTGGCGAGCGGGTGGTTGTGGCCGCGGTCAGTCACGCCCAATTCTCTTATGTATCTGTTGATGTTTGAGCAAGTGCGCCTTCTGGCGAAAGGCCTTGGCGCACACGTCGCACCGGAACGGCTTCTCGCCGGTGTGCGTGCGCAGGTGCACCTTGATGTTTGACTTGTTTAAGAAGCCGCGATTGCAAATGCTGCACCGATGAACGGGCTTCTCCTTGCCCAGCAGTCCGCTCAGGTCGCTGGCACTGAAGCTGGCCACGCCCGTCGGTGACATAGCGCTCAGCTGCGGCGCCCCACCGTCGCCCTGCACCTGCCCCTGGGCTCCCTGCTGCTGCTGCTGCTGCTGGCTTGACTTCTTCTGCGCCCTCGAGCGCTTGGCCTTGGGCGTGCCAGTGGACGCATTCGTGGTGCTCGTCGTATGTGGATAGCTGCTCAGCATATCCGGACTGCACAATCTGCCGTCTTTCAGTCCAGCGCCGGACAGGCCGCCGTTGGGCGTCATCTGATAGGCTGCCTGCTGCTGCTGCTGTTGTTGTTGCTGCTGCTGATGTTGCTGCTGTTGCTGCTGCTGTTGCTGCTGGCTGGTGCTGTTGGTCAAGTAGCGCGGATTGATCATCAGATTGTTGTCCGTGGTGCTGACCACCGAACCCGGCGGACTACAGCTGCTGCTGGCCGCCGACAGCTCGTTGCAGTATGAGGTAGAACTGGGCGTTTCGGTCTTCAGCGTGGTGGTCGCCGACGAACTGCCGCCGCCAACCGTTCCGGGCGGTCCGTGCTGGAGGCGATTCTGGAGCAGCGGCATATAGCCATGGCTGAGCAGGCTCTGCAACGTGGAGCTGCTCGCGTGCACCGGCAGCGGCGAGTGTGGCAGCATGAAATCGCTAAGCGTGTCCTGCTGCGAGACGAGCACTTTGCCCTCGGGCTGGATGCAGTTGCCATCGATCCAGGCGTCCAGATCCATCCAGCTATCGCGCGTATCGTTGCCCTCCTCCTTGTCCATCTGATTGGGCACTGTGGTGTCCGCTATCGCCGATCCAATGATCGCCGCAATGTCATCGATGCTGTTCATGTCCACATACTCGGTCAGATCCTTATAGATGCGCACTCCGCTGCCGTGCAGCGAGTCGGCAACTTGATCGATTGGCGTCAGCGTCGATCCGCTGCTGGCCAGAGAGGAGACGCCACCACCACCGGTGCCACCGTTGCCACCGTTGCCATTGCCATTGCCGCCCGTGCCATTGGCGTTCATAACACAGCTGTCCGCTACGGAGTAGAGCTTAGAATCTAACTGACTATCGGCGAAGAGCTTGACATCGTTTAGGCAGGCGTCCGCGTCCGCGCTGAGCACGCTCTCGGGCAGGCAGGTGGATGAGGAGACGATATTGTGCTCCTGCGAGGAGCCGCCACTCCCACCGCCGCCGCCGCCCGTCCCACTGCACGTTGTTGCCGCTGTTGTGGACGTGGGATTCGCATTGGGATTGCTGCTGTTCGACTGCTGGTGCTGGTGGTGCTGCTGCTGGTGGTGTTGCTGGTACGCGCTCTGTATGTAGTTGTTGTTGCTCTCGTCCGGCAGCCGCTGGGCAATCGCATGGTAATGATGTCCCGAAATGCCATTGATGGACAGGTGACCAGTGTAACCAGTGAAAGGTGGCAGCGGCTTCAGGTCGGACAGAGCATTTAGCGAGGAGCTGTTCAGCAGCAGATTGTCGAGCACATCCAGAGAGTTCTTCTGGTCGGTATCGCTCGGCAACGAGTCCAGGTCATGCTCCAGCAGCAGCTTGTGTCCGTCCAGCAGATACTGATCCTGGCTGCTGGTCTGCGTTGGTCCCCAGCAGGGGCTCATCAGTAGGCTTTCGACTTCTGATTCACTTGGTCCGTTCATGCTGCACAACTTCATTGTCAGTTGACCCAAACGATGAAAACAGATGTTCGGCTCTTCTTCTTGCAGGAAATGTCTAGTTTACCAATTGATGCTAAAATATACAGAAGAATACATACATCATTAGTGGCGAAAACATATAGGAACTCATACATAAAAGTATTAGTTCAACTGCAACTGTTCTACAAAAAAAAAGAAGTTATATTCGTTAATTAAAAAGCATAATTTTAATAGTAATTTTAATAGTATAAACATAATGGTATGCAAAATTTCTAACAAATTTCAACTTTTAACAAGAGTTTGCAAAGTAAGTAATAAATTTTTAAAAATATGGAATACGACTTTGGCTGATTGTGAATATTAAGTATTCAAATACTTTTTAGATTCTGTAGTGAGTGAACTTTGAACTCTTCCCAGTTTTTAAAGGTTAATTTTGTTTGCTAAAATATACATTATCTTCTTTAACAATTTAAGAACAGTAGACTATGATTAGGCCAATTATCAATGGAGGACTGCGAAGTGTATATATTTTTTACAGAGTGGAACAAAGAAAGAAAAATAAGTTGAAATTACTTTTATATTTTAGGTACTTTTTATTTCGTGTTAGACAAAGTCTTTACGTTGAAATTTATTTAATTTAAAAAACTAGTTATCAGATGCTACAAGTTCACCCTAATGCCAAATCTATGTGTTCTTGGAATATTTTCATAAATGAAAAACTACAAAATAAGATAAATAGATGTTTCTTAATCAGTTGTATGAATCGGTTTATCTCTAAGCTCGGCTTAAAAATAACTTCCGATATGTTTATAATCCATCTCCGGGTATCCGTAAAAATTACAGGTGCCCCATCAGGCGTCAGCTGCACTTGATGACAGTTTGAAACGAGTTGATGGCCCTAATGTGAGTTTAATACAAATCTCAGTAAGTAATTTAAGTATGAATATTAATCAAATTCCATTTGGGCCGCCTGTGGTCTCAGCTGAATACCAAAATACTTCCACGGGGCTTTTCATATTTTACACAATGATTACCCACGGGAAGACGCCGCCGTATGCAGCTCAAGTTGAGACATTCGACACACGATAACGAAACGGACGGACAAGCCAAAAAAAAAAAAATAAATAAATAAATAAAAACGAAAGAGGAAAAAACAAAAACAAATCGATACCCAGAATGGCCAATAATAATTTCCAAACGGTATTTGGGTCACAACATTAATAATCAGTTAAATTAGCATATAAATTGGTAGAAATAAACGCAGCAGCGACGCCGCAGAACTTGAGATATCGTATTTGGATTTGTATATATGTATGTATAGAGTCTAAGCCATGACAAAGATATGAGAGACCGACAATGAAAGTATACTAACAACAACAATAACAACAACATCTCTAATGCGACACAGGTGCAGAATACCCGCGTCCCCCTCTCTCAAATTGAAAAAGAAGAAGCCTCTAAAAAATATTCAAGACAAAGAAGCAATGGTAAAAAAAATTTAACAGTCAGAGAGGCCAACAACAATTACAAGTGCGAGTATAGAAGCTCAGATTGTTAGTTTTTTGGGAGAACCGAACGGTAAAGCAAACGAGCCAACGAACACAATATAATTTTTTTTTTTTAACGTTTTGTGCATAAACAGTTAAGTTGAGTTTTTGAGGCTTGGCCACTTTTGTGTGTTTCTGTGTGTGTGTGTGTGTGTGTGTGGAAAGAAGAAAGCACACAACGCCAAATTGGCCAACAAATCTAGTCGTAGTAGTTTGAAGCTAGACTCGTTTGGTATTGGTCAGCGCGAGAGAGCACAGACAATTTCGCTTTCAACAGGTTGTCGTAGCAACATGTTGCTAGTTCAGGCTGCGAAGAAGCAGCAAAGAGCAGCAGAAGAGACCAGCAACGGCAACAGCGACGGCAACGACAACAGCGGCAGCGACTGCAACTGCGATAGCGGCAGCGACGTTAGCGTCAGTTAAGCATGCGCAACTAAGCGTGCCAGCGGCAGCAGCAGCGGCAGCAGCCAAACTACCGTTACACGAGAGACCTGCTGACATACTTCCGTGTTCGGCAGAGCCGAGACGAAGCTGCCACGAAGCTTCCATTAAAGCTCAAGCTTAAGCTTTGCGTGCACTTAGACAAAAAAATGGCGGCCAGTGCGTCTGAGCTTGAATTGAAACTGGATTAATTCCACTTGACAGTTTTTAAGCTTCGATTTAAAGTGTGTCCAATAACTAAGATTATTACTATAGTATATATAATAATATATTATATTTATATATATATATTATATTTTTATGTT
>SCDT01004957.1:0-10736 GCA_004143765.1 Drosophila melanica
GAGGGTTATGTCTGCCGGAAACTGTTGATAGAGACACTTACCAGCTTCAGTTCTTTCTTCATTTCGCGGGTGATATCAACGCTCTTCTTGCGCACCTTCTTGATGGCATAGAGCTGTCCCTTGTACAGTCCGATGGGCGTGAAGATGGTCGTGTAGCGAAAATCTGCGTCGGGATTGGAGCTGAGACTAACCTGGCTGGTGCGGATTAGCGGATGGGTTGACTGCGAAGAAAGACGACGCGGCAATTGATTTATAAAATGCTGTCAGATGGACAATGGTAGGAAAGATGAGAAAGTAAATGGTAAATATATAAAACAACATGTTACAAAAAGGGCTCGACTATATTTATTCTAAGTTAACCGAGCAGAAAATTAGGTTTACCAATTTCTATTACCAACTTAGTTGCCCTACCCACATGTTGGTAGGGATCCCAACTGTGACACACTACAACTTACCCGTGTTGGCTTTTGGCTCTGCTGCTCCCTCTCGCTGTCGTGGACCTGAACTTCGCGAAAGTCTATCTTCCAGAGCAGGCTGTCCAGCTCCTGTTCGTAGCGCCAATTGCGATAGAGGACCAGCGATACGACGCCCAGCAACAGCAGCGCGCCCCCAGCGATGCCTGCCGATATTTCGCCAGTATAATCTGGAATTTAATGGTTGTTTGAGGTTGTTGTTGCTGTTTCAGTATTTCAATGCGAGCTAATGACCGGCTAATAACTTACTGACGCACTTCTCGCCACCGAATCCGCAACGCGGAGCAGCCGCCGGACGCACGCCACCAACCCAATCGATGTTGTGGTACAATTTCAGATCCTGCGATTAGGTAATAAAGCGAGAGTTATAATTACAGAAGATGGACAGATGGATAATATGGATTGCATGTTTGTAATGCCGAAGCGCTTACCTGCTGCTGGGTGGCAAGCGTAAATTGCAAGAGTAGCTTTTGTAAGAAACGTGAAGGACCACAACAAACAAACAAAAAAAAAATAGGAATTACTTACCGGCAGAGCCTCGCTGCTTCGGTTGGTGCTCTTGTGGATGAAGGTGCCAGCGGGATGTAGGCCCAATACCGTCTGATTGCGGCTGTTGCGGAGTGTTCCTCTCGCCAATACGGTGTAGTTGCCGGCAGCGTCCCCATTCTCATCGATGTACACATGGTAACTGTGTGCGGTAAGCGAACAGAGATAGCGTCACGGGAGATTCATGCATGTTTGCCACTCATGGTTACCACTCACCCCATGGCGCTTAGATAGCGCGAGCCCTTGATGGCCGCCACAATGAGGCTGCCGTTCCGGGGCCTGCCACCGGAGTCTAAGACGGCCAGAAGGGCGTTGGCGTAGAGATGAACGGCGTCGTAGAGATAGGCCGCCTCAGCGCTTATCTTGCGATGAATTGAAGTGCAAATTTGTGAATGGCAATTGGGCCAAATGGGAGCGTTTCATACTAACCTGCTTTGCTCCACCGAACAGGCCCAGTGGATTGGGAAAATTGAATGGCGGTCGTTCCATGTATTTGTTGACCTAAATGGCGGACAGACAACAAAAAACACAAACAATTCGAAATTGTGCGAAATTGGGCTCAGATCAAACGGCTCACCTCATTGGCGAACGTGGCGAAGGATACGGGCGCGGTGGGCACTATGCCGAGATAGGATTGAAAGGCCTGCGCCGCCAGGGGGTCCACTTTCTCCTGCAGCAGGCCGCGAAGATACTTCTCTGGCTTGGCCGGCTCATACTGCTCGATATCGATGCCCACCACGAAGTACTCGCCACGCGAGAGTAGACCCCTCCTCTGCAGGCTGACCATGAGACCGACGTGCTCATAGTAGTGACCCAGTACAAGATAGACTGCGAAACGAAACGAAATTTGAACATTTCGGTTGCAGTCTGTAAGTGTCTCAACTTACTGCGTGTATTCGCATGGGTTTGTTCCACCAGCGTATCGAACGGGTTGGCCATAAATCCATGGTGGTATATTGTGTTCCAGGTGCGAATGTCGCGAACAGCTACCCCGGCGCCATTTAGGGTGCTGAGAATGGTCTCCGCGACGGGCTGGTACTGGCTGCTGGCATCGTCCAGATAGAGGAAACTCACTTGGGTCCAGTTGAAGGCCAACAGGAGTGCCACCACCGACTTGGAGATCTGTGTGTCCGGCGGTCGGGTTCTTGCGAACGTCGGAAAGTCCAGTTTGTTGGAGGGATCGCGATGTGTGCAGTACTGTCGGGATGAGCCAGTGATCAGTGAATGCGAGTAAACGAGACAATAGATGAAAACGTACATAGGATATCATTGGGAGATTAAAGGCCGCCGCCATGCGACCCTCATGAACGCACGTCTCCTGGGGCCCAATATAGGCGGCGACCTGCTGCGTCCACAGCGCCGCCGTTTGTCGAATGCTGGCGACTTCGTCCCCATAGGTTTCGGCTACGACGAACTCGAGCGAGTGGCCCAGCAGGCCCAGTCTGCCGGCATTAACCTGCTCCACGGCCAGCGAGATGGCGCCCGAAATGGTGATGCCAGGTCGCTGATAGTCAAGATTTCCCGGTCGTCGCTGCGAACCTGTCAGATATCCCAGCGTAAAGACCTCCGCATGGCAAACAGACGCCTGGTAGAGCGACAGCAGCAAAAAGAGCAGACCGGGATGGCAGAGAGGTTGTAGTAGTCTGGTTGGAAGGAACACGATGCGGGGTGTACTCATTACGCGCCACGAGGGTTGCGTGAAATTGGCTTTAGTCAGCAGTCAGATGAGGATGTGTTTTTGTCGCGTCTCTTCTTAATTTAATTTAAATTGGAAAACTGTAGTCGCAGCAGCTGTGGCTTCTGTGTTGCCGGCAGTGTTGTAGCAAGCTGGTCCTTTGGCGTGTTGCAACATTTTCGTTGAACCTTCAGCTTCTTCGTCCTCGAGTTGCCAATTACATTCACTCGATAGCCGTTTCTCTGCGCCCCTCTGCGTTCTTTCTGCGAGAGACAACATCAAGGCCATTAATTCATGCATCTGCTTGCAACTTAATTTACCACGGAGACGGACGTGCCACAAGTCCCATCAAATTGGGCTACATTGAAGCCGGATTGACAGTTCGGAGTTATAATTGAACACACTCCGAGTATCGAATTCCGCACATAAAGTTAGTTACTAATTGATTATAAGTATACGTGGGCTCGTTGCAGCTTCCACTCTCCCACGCCACATCAAACTTGACGCCGTGTAATGAAATTTTTATGAGAAATTGCGGCACATCAAGAATGATTTCTCCACTCTTTCGCAACATGGGGCAGCCAACACTGCTGATAGCCACCCCATCGCACAGAATGTCTTTGTTTGTGGACTTGCAGACTTTTCTGATTGCTCCTTTCACACGCCCCCCCCTTCGCAGCTGTGCGAGTGTTCTATCTAACCCGGCGTATGCGTGATATTGGCACAACCTTCGAACTGGCAGCAGCTATCACAGTAATTTCGTATATTGAATTGCTTGCAGCCACTTCAAAGTTTGCACACGCGGCACATTGAACGTCCTTTTGATCGAGCTGCTGCTTTCACATCAGCACCGGGCGCTCTGATTGGTGGTGCTACGCCGCCAGTGGGTTGTTTGCTACAGTCCTTTCACTTGGCTTATTATGATGCCACTCTATCACTCACAAACACGCAAACACACCCGCACACACACACACACACACACACACACACATATTTGTGACCCAGAACAAACTCGAACAATGCGTTACGTGCGTGGGGAATGCTCACTTTTAGCTGCTGCTGTTTTTTTTGTTTGCCTTTAACAGCGCTCAGCTTTCAGGCGATGCGAGAATGCAGCTGCCAAATCCGCATTCTGATATCAGTCAGCTGGCATTCATAGCAAACAGTAGCAGAAAGCGGCTGTCGGGTGTAATCGACTGCGCAATTAACACTCAGAGTCCATTATGGGCAGCCTCACACAATTCTTAGTGTTAAGACAATATAATATACAGTGTGTCAAGAAAGTGTTTTCACAATGAAATAAAGTCAAAGCTAAAAAAAAGTCAATTCTCAAATTTTTAAACACTTTTAAAAATGTATGCTAGATATATACTTGTAGTTATCCTTTTCACTGTGAGGCTGGCAATACGATAACATGTCGATACACCCCAAATCGCAAATCGATAAAAAGTGAATATTTCCCAAAGTTTTACAGATAGAGCCACCAAATTTGGTATGTAGATAGCTGGTGACCTCCCTCACGCCCAGTAGAACGATTACAAAAATTTTATTTTCGAAAATGAATATATTTTGAATGTGGAATCAATATAGAGGACAAATCATGATCAAAATGCCATCAAACATGAAAATCGGTTTACTTTTGACAAAGTTATGGGGGTTTGATATATGGGAGCTATGGAATCTGACAACTTTACATGTCAAAATTTTTGTTGATTTTGGGATGATTTTTGACCAAAAATTTGACCCTCCCAAAATCACTTTCAATGCTGTTTTTTATGCTAATTAAGACAAATAAAATCCATTAAAACTATTAATTCGCAATTCTAAATTTTGAAAAAAAAATTTTTTCCAAAATTTACAAGGGGGGAGTACATGCTTTTTTGACCAAAAAATTCAAAAAAATTTTATTTTCGAAAATGAATATATTTTGAATGTGGAATCAAGAGGACAAATCATAATCAANAATCATGATCAAAATGCCATCAAACGTGAAAATCGGTTCACTTTTGACAAAGTTATGGGGGTTTGATATATGGGAGCTATGGAATCTGACAACCATACATGTCCAAATTTTTGTCGATTTTGGGATGATTTTTGACCAAAAATTTGACCCTCTCAAAATCACTCTAAATGTTGTTTTTTATGCTAATTAAGACAAATAAAATCGATTAAAACTATAAATTCGAAATTCTAAATTTTGACAAAAAATTTTTTTCCAAAATTCACAAGGGGGGAGTACATGCTTTTTTGACCAAAAAATTCAAAAAAATGTTATATTCGAAAATGAATATATTTTGAATGTGGAGTCAATATATAGGACGAATCATGATCAAAATGCCATCAAACGTGAAAATCGGTTCACTTTTGACAAAGTTATGGGGGTTTAATATATGGAACTATGNAATTCACAAGGGGGGAACATGCTTTTTTGACCAAAAAATTCAAAAAAATTTTATCGTCGAAAATGAATATATTTTGAATGTGGAATCAATATATAGGACAAATCAGGACCAAAATGCCATCAAACATGAAAATCGGTTCACTTTTGACAAAGTTATGGGGGTTTAATGTATGGGAGCTATGGAATCTGACAACCATACATGTCCAAATTTTTGTTGATTTTGGGATGATTTTTGACCAAAAATTTGACCCTCTCAAAATCACTCTAAATGTTTTTTTTTTATGCTTATTAAGACAAATAAAATCGATTAAAACTATAAATTCGAAATTCGAAATTTTTAAAAAAAATTTTTTTCCAAAATTCACAAGGGGGGAACATGCTTTTTTGACCAAAAAATTCAAAAAAATTTTATCGTCGAAAATGAATATATTTTGAATGTGGAATCAATATATAGGACTTCAAACGTACAAATCGGTTCACTTTTGACAAAGTTATGGGGGTTTGATATATGGGAGCTATGGAATCTCTTATTTAAGAACGGTATCGCCCGACTGCAATGTTCGTGTTCGAATATAGATTCCCGTACCAAAAATGCCTTGGATATATAATAGTGGACAGTAAGTTAAATCTGATAAGGGTATCTACTAGTCGGGCGGTCCCGACTAGAGCAATCTCACTTGTTTAAAGTCATTTATGGATGCAACTAAAAATATTTTGCATTTGGCAGATTTATCAGTTTTGTGCTTTGCGAGGTAATCGTTCACCAGAGCAAAACATTTTATTGTTCATTTTAAAACGCTTTGCAAAATTCATGTTTTCAGCAGATAAACCAAATTCTTGGAATTTGAGTAAAAATTGTTTGGGAGTGCCTCATCCAACCTAAATGTTTATTCACATGCACATAAAAGTGATCACAAAAGCTTTAATATGATCATTTTCCGTACAATCAAAAGCGTTTGTGAATTCATTCACTAAACAATTTCGAAGCAAAGTAAAAAAAATTAATCGTATTTCATGTCTATCAAATATCTTTGTAATTGTTGTAGTTGCGTGGCGATAAAATGGGCAGCGTCACGCGTATAAAAAATTATCATCTTGAACAATTTTACAAACATAAACCACAATGCAATAATCGAGCACAGCTAAAAACTTAATCTGTAAGCTATTAATAAAAAGTGGTAAAATTGTTCAGAACACGGTTTAATAACAACTTAAATCAATAATACTATCGGTCTGTCTTTTATGTCTCTGGCTTCTTAATAAAAAATACAAATAAAAGTGGAATACACAGTTGATTTTCGTACTCTACCAAAAACTGAAAAAAACGTCTATGAACGCAATTGAAGCTATGAGTTGGAATATATATTCGAGTATTTACAAATAATTTGGTTACTTTTTGAAATTATGTAATTTATTGTTTAGTTGCTCAATTTATAAACTGAATTCTTTTAAACATCATTTAAAGCCACGAAATGCCGAATTGTGGCACAAATTTAGATCTAGATTTATCCTTTGAATTTATCCTGTGAACCGTTTTTACATATTTATATTTACATATTTAAATGCGCATCTGCTTATAATTTGTTTTTAAACTATTCTCTTTACCAATATACTATAAATATTTAAGCCAAATGCAAGCAGATTAAAAGGTCGAAACGCCCTTATAGACACATTAGCATAATCTATTAATAGTCATTTAACCCATGTTTAATGCGTACAGGGTATACAGTATATAAAAAGGACTCTTCCGGCCGCCTTCGTCCGTTAAGCCCGGTTATAAATGGGCCGTTGTCGGCATCATTTAATAACATGCGCTTGTCCATAAATCTAGCGAGTCGCTCGATGTGCCCACTGAGGCGGCAAGAGGAGTGTCTGTGGGGGCGGGTGGGGTGGTGCTGAATGGGCGTTAGATCCATGGCGTTAGGTTAATTATTGCCGCGTGTACTTGACAGACAATTTTGCAAGCAATTTATTTGCATTGTTAACGCTTCCTCGAGAGCCGTCAGCTAGTTTGGACCAAAAAGCGAAAAGTATTCAATGCGACGGCTAATTGAGAAACTTGACCAACAAAAGGGGGGGCGAGTGGCAGTGGCATTGATGCAACAGCAAGTGGCAGCTGCGCTCCCATTGAAGCAATTACAGGTGGAACTGTCTAACTGTCAGATAAAAAAAAGAAACGAGTAAAGTGCTTTGTAACCAAGCAACTGAATCGCAGCTAAGTCCACAAGCCAAGTTTTCAAGTTGAGCTGTCGTGCAATTTAATGCAATTTGTAATGCAAATGCAGCCGGGGTGGAGCGGGGGGGGCGCTGCCAGCGCTGCCAGCGCTGCAATGCTGATTAATTTGACAAACTACAACAAGCGCCAACGATAAACAACGATTCGACAATTGCGGCGTGAGCGAAATACGAACGTGCACAAAGTTGTGTGCAAGCGAGATAGAGATAGAGATAGAGCTCCATTGTATCGCCGTTGGGATACCTACCGATAAGGATCGCTGCTTATCGACGGCGTCCGATAATCTAATCAGCGCTCGGCCCGAGGAATGCCAGCCAAGGGCCATCGAATTTTTAGTCTATTGGAAAATGCGCTTCATCGAGGTATTGCTCAGCTGCCTTCTGTTGGCCGCAGTCGCGTCTGCGGCGGGTGAGTAAGCCGCCCGAAAATTGAGCAACAACATTCATGAGCGGAACTCGCAATTTTCAGTGGATGATGCACCGAACTACCTGCTTTACACACGCCGCAATGCGAACAGACCGCAACGCATCGAGCCGGAGGTGGAGTCACTGCTGCGCTCCTCGTTCTATGCGCCGGAACCCATTGTGTGAGTCGTGTCCCGATAAACTGTATCCACCCACCCGTCTGATTGTCCATTTAAATCTGCAGAGTGTCCATTCCTCGCCTGCTGGGCAACAGCTCGGACCACTTGGTGCTGGCTTCGGCGCTGCTGGAACGGGAAGCGTGCAATGTGTTTGCCGTGGAGTTGGCCGAGGCGCAGAGCGAGTCCGCGATTGTGGAGAGCGTGAGCGGGTTGGTAACTCTGCTGCACCGCCAGTTCGATGTGCCACTGCGACAGCAGCGACTGGTGGGCTTTGGGGAGGGTGCGCATTTGGCGGGTGCCGTGGCCGGGCAGGTGCAGCAGCAGCTGGGCGAGCAGCTGCCGCTGATCACCGCACTGGATCCGAGCGGTGACAGCGATGCGGTTGAGCATCGGCTGTCAGCACAGGATGCGCTCTTCGTGGAGGTGGTGCACACGAATGGCGCTGGACTGGGCACCATGGCGCGACTGGGCGACGTGGACTACTATCCGAACGGCGGGCAACAGCAGCCGGGCTGCAATGCCACGCCAGATCCGGATGCCTGCGCGCATGAACGAGCCCTGGCCCTGGCCGCCGAGATGTGGTCGCCGGCGAACGATTTCCTTTGCGCGCAATGCAGTTCGGTGGAGGATATGAGTGCCGGGGACTGCCGTTGGTCCTCGCAGCGGATGGGCGTGGAGGCGGCAGCAGTTAGCAGCGCCCCAGGAATTTATTTCCTGGAGACGCGCAGCAGCGCCCCCTTCGGCAGAGGCGCCTACCACATCGCCTTCCTGTGAGGCAGAGCAATAAAGGCGAGCCCAGTAAACAAGAAGGAGACATTGTCGTTGGTCATTAATCACGAGCAAAAGGGGGATGGGATAGGAGTATCTACGGTCGTCAGGCGCCCAGCACATTCATTACTTCAAAATCAATTTGAAAGGCCTCGAGGCTCAAAGTTTGACATACGTGACGCACACACTGCGTATACGTAATGCACTCATTTGCCCTGCGAACCGCTGAACTTATCTCTTCGCAAAAGCTGTCTTTGTTGGAAGCGGGTCTAGATAAAGAATTTTTGCCCGATACCTTGTCAATGACTTGTCTCAAAGTTTCTCGAATTAGTGATTCGTGGGAAGAAGGGCATAATATTCCAATCAAGCACTTTACGGTTTTCTTCTTCTTCTTCTTGTTTTTTTTTCTTTGTCAGTTTAAAGCATAAAATTGAGTGTTGTTAGAGAGATTTATGGACGCATACATAAAGTTCTGTTTATGGCTGTTGTTGTTGTTGTTGTTGCTGCACATTTTTCAACCGAGATATTAAAAAGAAATTCCTTTGTGCAGCTATGTGTTGACTCTACTTGAAGCGGGTCGACAACGGCAGCCGTACCCCACCACCCCCGCACTTCCAACTGCTCCCCACTTATCCTGGCTTCAGTGCTGCCACCCACAGCGACGCCCACTGCGTGCGTGTCACTTGAAAGTCGCGCTAAAGCGAAACTGTTACAAATTGCATTTAAATTACGCTGCAGTTGAGTTTATCTGCGGGACATGTGCACTTGAGCGGAATATAGCGCAGGGCGGCGGATTGATACCAATTGGTAGATATAATAGCAATATATGTATATATGTAAAGGTTATATTTATAATAACCTATAGTTTATTGAATATTATATAGTTTGTAATGTTAATTATATTTAAACTGAAGTTGTTAAGGAACAAGAGTTGAACGGCAGACTGCTTCTTTACGGCTTTACGGCTTAACGGCTTAAATTCCTCGCTGACAACTGCTGATCACGATTTCTGCTGGCGACTGTCCTCCTTGCTTACGCGACGACTTCTCTCTGTCTTATGCCATTCTCTAACAGCCTCGATAGTTCTGCTTACTATCGATAGCTACTCGGACCCGATACTAGCTTATCGCCGCCTGCCCACTCAACCCATCTTACATATATATATTGGAAAATCATAAAATCATAACTGTCGAGCTGACGGATAACACAAAAACGTAATTGGTGAATAACGATCAATCATTTGCGACGGACGATAAGTGAAAGCTCATTAAAGCAAACACAAATGAGAACGCTGCAGTCGAAAGGAACTGACTGCGCAATACTCTACTCACACGAGATTTAACAGCTTTAGTCAGAAATTGACAAATTTACTAACTTTATATTGTTTAGTTTTTGTATCCCCAAAAATTGTGAACAGTTTATCTGATGCGGGTGTATACGACAAAGTACAGATTATGGACAGAGAGACGGACGAATATACGCAGCCACTTCGTTTGATTTAATCCAGCAAAAAGTTGTACAAAGTTTTCTTCAGTTAATTGCGGTTTCATTTACAGTTAAGCTGACCTCGCAGCAGCAATAAACAGCCACTTTGGTTTACTTCCGCTGACCGCAGCAACACGGCGCACGCACGCACGCACGCACGCACGCACGCATGATATATGCATATTTACGTATTCAGAGTTCTTAAAGACTTGTTGCAAAATCCGAAGCGGGTTAAGCGCGTATTAAATCCGCTGCGAGGCGCACGTCTGAGTTGTTAGCCGGCTTAAGATCTTAATTTGACTATTGCGCCCCGTATTTGGCACGGCGCATTTGAATCTCAGTTACGGCCAAAGTTGCCGGCATTAAATGGCAGCCCATAAAATAGAAGCACCCGCACACAGCAGCAGCAGCAGGAGGAGGAGGAGCCAATCAGTCCTAGCCGGGCGGTCCATTAGAGGGCGTTGCGCCCGGCACACACACAGAATCCCCCCGTAATTTTTGCCATTTTGGCAGCGGTTTTCTATTTCTTGTTTTGCTGTGGCTTTTGCGTAAGCATTAGGCAGAGGACT
>SCDT01004960.1:0-17498 GCA_004143765.1 Drosophila melanica
CTTTGATATACAATATAAAATTCCACGCACAAGGCGCGTATGCAAAGTCGATTCCTGATTCCGTGATTTTGCAATTAACATCATAATTTATATACAGATTTTTTATAGACTTTCCAATGCGGAAAAAGTCGCTCCGTCTGGCTGTCAACCTGAAATTTGTAATGAATATATAAATTGTGTACATATTCATATTTGTGCATGAACACAGTTAATCGGTCTTTGTTGCTAAATCTCTGTCGCTTTATGTAGAACTCGTTACTATTCTCCACTATACTTCCTTATATCTTTAACTATTTTATTACCCTTGCAGAGGCAATTCAATTTTGGATCAAAAACCATGCCAAAATAAACGAAAAGTTTGATTTGTAAGTTATCGAATTCGTAGGTTGCATATTTGAAAAACCCATAAATTTGTCAAAACTAAAACGATTTTCATCGATCGATCGATTCTATATTTAAATTCGAATCGTTTTTGTTTACCTTGTTTTTTTAAAAGCCGCGTGCATTCCCCTTACTCATATTCGCAAAGCGCAAAAATAGAATTCTCCCACAGTTTTAAGGCTAGGCACTCGCACATCCCACATAATACAAAAAAGCGAAATAATAATTAAGAACGTACGAGTGTATAAGGCAGTCGGTAACGCCCGACTGCAGCGTTCTTACTTGTTTTATTATTCGAAAATGCGTATATTTTATAAGCTGCTAATCAATCACATTTCACCCCAATTAGTGTCACTGTTATTTTAAGCTTTTCCAAATAATTCTCATTAAGTTCTAATAAAATATGCCAACTGGCTGTCGCATTATCCAATAAAATGTACATTATCTGATGTATTGTAATCTCGGCACCTCACAACCGACCGACAGTTGGGGTAGTTGGGGGCATTATCTTTTCATGAGACTTTCGCTTTTGCAATCGAATCGATAAAACGAGGGCAATTGTCATAAATAACGAGTAGTTCATGCAATCTATATGAATCCATGTACGTAGAAATATGAGTGTACCCGCACCCATGCTCGTCCATACTCAAATTGTCAGTTGTTGCAATAGAAATGACAGTTACTTATCGTGATTAGTTAGTAGCTTTGGTTTTGAATGACCAGCTGGATAAGTCAGCTATATAGCTATCCATTACTCCCGACTAGAAACATGTGCATTTGCCATTTTTAGATCAGCCATATATATATATATATGTTTTTCGCGTGCCATCCACTTGCGTAAATTGTTTTAATTCAAACCCAAGCCTCGTTGACAACTCGAAATATATCGTGACAAAGCGAGTGCGGTGCGTGTTGCGAATGCCACGAGAGATTGAATTTAAATTGGTCTTGCTTTCAATTCAATTTATAGAGAATTTATCTGATAATAGTACTGATATAATAGTATCACATTCCTTTGCATAACGAAACCTGAGCTAACAACTAGCAAAGCAATTTGATTTGATTCAACAATTTCTTATTAAAAGCAACTATATTCCTTGGAATAACGGAACAATTATTTTAGTACGGAGAAAAATTGTTATTTTGGTGCACAGAAAAATTAATTGGTTTTAATAATAGAAAAGATATCTTAGCACAAAGAAAAATACTCTTTAAAATAAGCGAAAATACAAATTCAAAGAAGTTTTCGAATATATATTTTTAACATTTTACAGCATTTGTTTTCGAAGGTACAGAAAAATGTGCCAAGTCTCAAATCCATTTACATACAAAGTGCTCAATCGAATTGAGTGCCGTGTTTTTGGAAATGCGGTTCAAATGTTTGGATTTCATTTATTCATCCATTCGGCTCGAGTGGAAGCATTAGATGTGCTCGTGGGAAACCCTCAAATGGGAGGATGTGCGCACTTGCCAGCCACTTAAAAACGCTCTGGGGATGGGGTCGGCACTGGTTATTAAACGTTTGTTAAAGTAGCGGAAAAATAAGAAGGGGAAGAGGAGGAGAGGCAACAGTGTCCACAATAAATTTGTTCACACAATCAATACCAATTAACCTCCTTGGCGCGCACTTAATTATAACGCGCATCGAGCCAAAGAGCAAATAAAATAAATATTTTCTTAAGCTCGGCGAGACGGTTTCCAATGCGAGATAAAAACAGCCTGATGGAGGCTCCAACAGAGGGGGGTCCCCCCTCCGTCCCCCCTCCTATCCATGCCCGCCATGGCGTCGCGCCTACGTATGCTGCTCATTTTCCACTTCAACACGCAGCTGCGTTGGAAAAACATTGAGAAAAATGAAAGAAAACACAACAGTTCTGGCGAAAGGGGCCGCAACTATACGACCAAAAGACTTGCATTTGGCTGGGGAGGTCCCTGCTCCAGTGGCTGCCACTGTCTCCGGCCCTGTCCTGGCCCCCGTTCCGCCATTTGGCGCTTTAATTAACGCTGCGTCGCGTAGTTCGCCCGATTGCCATCGGGAGCTGACAACGGCGATGAGTCACAATTTGCCAGCTGTTGTTGCTGTTGTTGTCCATGCAAATGCGTCTCCTGCAGCGAAGAAGAAGAAGCCCAAATCCAAGACGGTTGGTGGTTGCTTTGCTTACTTCTTTGCCGCTGACACACTCAGTGGGCGTTTTAATATCTGTTTTCCTTTAGGTTTCCTTTTGAACGTGACTCATTCGACTAGGCGCCCGGGCTAAACATTGTATTTTTATGCAATTTTCCTATAACCCCGAGGGTCACAGGGCTAAGATTTGGCCAACAAGACTGGCAAGAGAAAGAAAAAAATATGTGTTGTAAAATCAAAGCAATTCGTGTTCTTTCATGTTTCCATATCGTCTGGGTATTTATTAGCTATATTATAGATTCGTTTATTCGACTTTTTAAAACACTTTTCACACAGTTTTGATTGACACACAATTTGCATACTTAAAATAAATTTACAATAAAATTACAAATTTCCCATTTTTCTCTCTTCAAGTTGAAATTAAATATTTTATTTAGTTATAAGGTAGCAATAATCTTTACTGTTATCTAATAAAATATACGAGTGGGTAGCAGCAAAGTTTGTCCCAAGAGCTGTTCAAATATTTATTATTTGCATAGTTCTGTTTGGCTCTGGCTTGGGGTATCACCTTGCAATAAATAATACAATTGACTCATAAAATTGATTGGAGTTCGTTTGTGATCCGACTCCTGGTCCCAAGGGTCTGGCTGTGGTGTCACTGGCCAATTTCCAATGCCAACCTCTCTCTCGGCCAGACAATATTTGCTTTACTTTTATCAGACACTGTGCGAGTGTGTGTGTGTGCATGTGTGTGTATTTGCGTTTGTGGAAAAGCAAATATGATGCTTATCAGAGGCTGCACAACTGTCGACTGTTTGGCTAGCTAAATAATCTGACGGAATGCGAACAACAACAACAGCAACAAATACATTCATTAAATATTAAATATGCGAAAATATATTTAACAGTTTATTTACTTTCCGATTCAATCCATTTGCATTAATTTAAAGACTTAAATCGTATTTAGAGTTTAATCAGTAAGTAAAATATATACATATTATTTACTTTAAATCAATTTTGCATAACATTCAACACTTTTCAATCAAAGGCGAAATTCAAAACGTTTTACATTAGCTTCATTTCGTTCGGCTCTCAACCCAAATCATAATATAAAGTTTACTTACATATATGTTATTTACTTTATATTAATTCTCTATCAAAGAATGTCACTTTTAAACCAAAACCAAAAACCAAAACGTTTCACATCAAAGCTATTTCTTATGGCTCTCAACTGACATCAACCCAAACGCCAGGCGATTAAATCAGTCCACAAAATCGCAACAGAAACATGGCGAAATTTACGATTATTTGTTGAGCAGCGTTTTAATGCCCTAACCGAAAGCTGAAAACTGAGATGCCACAGCGCGCGGGCGGAGTGGGGAAGTAGCTGGGAAGAGCAGTAAATTTCGGTATGAGAAACGAGTACGTTACACGAAGATAATATAGCCATAAAATTAATGTCTCTTTTGAGTTGAAGTTCATAAGAATTATATATAAAGCTAGAAATTTAGCTGAAAGCGTATGCAAGCTTCGTTAAATATAGCAATAAATATATATATATATTTTTTCCACTTTTAAGCCAGACAAAGAGAGGTTATAAGAGTGAGAGAGAGGGAGGACGTGCGACTGAATTGCTGTCACCCAGCAATTTTCGCATTGTCGCTTAAATTAATTAAAACCTCAAGTGCCAAGCGATAGTACTTCATCAAAAATATATATAAATACAAGTACGTACATATATATATATACTCTTGATGTTTACTGATTGAAACCAGAGAAAACTTCACAGCAGCTGCGAGCGGGCAATGCCAACTGGTTTGAGCCAAGTCGCTCAGTTCTAAGCGGAACACAAAAAACGAAAACCACAAAAAAAAATAAGGAAAACACGCTACCAAAATTGAAATACTTAGCGCCCGTTTGGGGCACATGCTGCTCCATTGTCATGGTCATGGGCAGACGCACTTGTAGATACTTCGGTCGTAGATACACAAGCCAGTAGATTTAATTCTGTTGACGAATTGCCTGACATGCGTTGCTAATTTGTCTGGCGCGACGCATAAACACATATAAATATAAATGTATATATATATATATATATATATATATAATTTTTGTAGTGTGGGTGGGTATACGCTTTATAGCCTCGCCTGGCTGNGCATAAACACATATAAATATAAATGTATATATATATATATATATATATATATAATTTTTGTAGTATGGGTGGGTATACGCTTTATAGCCTCGCCTGGCTGGGTTGTTAACTTGAGGTTGGCGGAGGCGTTTGAACTTTTAACGGTTTCGCATTTTCATTTTGTTATTTGCGTCTAAAGTTCATTGTTAAATCACTTTTCCCAGCTGCATGTGTGTGTGTGTGTGTGTTTATGTGGTTTTTCATTTATTTGCTTTGTTTGTTGTTGCATATGCCACTGGCTGTGGCAAGTGTTCTCCTTATTTGTTTTTGTATAGTTTTTATGATACCTCTTTCTCTACAATCCCCAACTAAAGTTTGGTTTCGCAAACAAAGCAACATACAAATCGATTTGACAAGCGATTTAACATGCCTTTGGGGTTACTTTGACAGCAGCACCACAACACGACTGACATTGAACAATGATAAACTGATTGTAAATAGCAGTTAATATATGGTTATATTATAATGCAGTCAGCTAGAAGTGGCAGATTTATAAATTGAGCGCGTATAATGGATCAATGTTTTAACTGACTCATTCAATTATCAATTTTCTAATATTTGCTGCAAGCCTGACAAGAAACCGATCTGTTAAAACCTGCAAAAATTACGTGTTTAACCAGAAATCGTGAATGAAACGTTCAAATGGGAAATACGAAAAAAGTCACACAAATCGAGTCAATAACAAATAGAACACGTGCACACGGTAAACTACGAACGAAAGCGTCTGGGGCGAACGTGGGAAAGGGGGGAGGGATCGCTCTATATCACAATTATGACATGTGCACACCAGAAGAGCAATAAACAATCGATTTGACATTTTCGGGCAATGCAATTGGCTGCCACCAATTCCAATTTCCACTTCCACATCAAGAACCAGCTGCACACAAAATGGCGGCCACTTGTGGTTGGACAAGGGTGGGTGTGGGGGTGTGTGGGGGGCATGCCTGCTGCAGCTNGGGGTGGGGTGTGTGGGGGGTCTGCTTGCTGCAGCTCTATATAAATCACATAAATCAAATCGAATTTGATTTGAGCTCTCGTTGACTTAGGTGGTTTTCAATTAAAACGCTTAGCTCTCAACTCGGTGTAAAATTTAATTGATTCGTGCATGTGGGCACTTTCACTCTTTCCCCCCCCGCCGCTCTTCAAACAGCCTGATCGATGCGATGCCACTCGTTTCGTTACCATTCTTTTTTCCACTTGACGCAATTTCACTTTCGTTTGTGAACCTAACTGTTATTTAATGAGTCGTCGCGGCTGCGTAATTACTCGATGTATGACAGAAATTGCTTTCCAATTAACATAATTTACACTTAACACACACACACACACACACACGCACTCAACGGTATCTCTGCTGGTGGGTGTTTACCCAAGAAAAAGCTGACTCATTTGCAAAATCTTTGCCAATGCTAATTTTATTTTATTTTTTTTTATGGTTCAATTTGCCCTAAAAATAAACCTCGCAAAATTTGCATTTGACCCATTTGGACGTTTCGCTGAACCGTTAAATCAGATTTGTAATTGTAATGGCAAATGATTTATTTAACCGTTAACTGCCAGTAAGTATTTGCTTCATCGATAGTTTAGACGCCCACCTGGTCCGCTTGCTATAAGCCATCATCATCATTAGAATCACCATTAAAATCATCATCATCATCATCATCATCATCAACATAAGCTGTGGCTAACTCAACTGCCCAGTTTCGTGTCATTCCGCAGTAAGAGTTGAAAAAACAGTTGGAAAGTCACTTCCATCAGGGAAAGAGGGCATAATGAGGGGAAGGCGTGTGTGGGGGGATTGGAGAATTACCAGCAAAATCAGCGTTGGCGATTTACGATTTGATTTCGCCAAATAGTTAAGTACGTGGTTGGTAATAGCTGAATATTTAGATATAAATCGCCAGCATGATGTTGCTCAGAAAAAAAGAGAAGCGAATACAAAAACGTGCGCAGAAATCCAAGAAAGAGAAAACAATCTTACAGATCTTTATGGGAAAAGGGCTACTTGCTACTCAGCTAGTTTTTTATAGGAAATTGGGGTACATTTAAGATTAAATAAAAATATAAATAAATACCATAGCTACAAAACAAAGTCTAAAGTTCTGGGAAGCACATGATAAAGTACACAATAAAACTACCGCATACTCGAGTAAATAGTAAATAATAACAGCTAAATAAATAATATAATCGCACTAAGTTCAAAAGTCTTTGAGTTTTTTTGGATTGAAAGCTGACATTAGTTATATGGTCACAAAAAGAATTTTATTTTTACTTTATAGTTATTTCCTTAGCTATAGTATGATAAGATTATAAAAAAATTTTATTTTATCTATTAAATTGTTTATTGATCAAGCCACTATGTATTAATTTTATCACTATTTATATATTATAATTATAGCACATTTATTGTTATCTCGCTTTACGGTTTTAGCTCGCTTCAGAAATGTTTGGCCGTAGTTCGCAATGCCGTAAATCGAAACAGAAATGACAACAAATCAGAAAAACCAATATATTGATCATTAATCAAAAACTAGGCAGCTAATTAAAGCTTTATATAAAACGAGCAGAAGCGGCTAAGCAAAAATACAGTTAATAGAGAAGCAGTTCCTATATACACATCTATATCTATTTTTTTAATAGTCAAAATAGTCTTGGCTTAGCTGATTGTTCGGTTCGATTTGGTTTACCGACGGATGCTGACGTCGAGATGTCGTCGGTGAAAGGCGTAAGACAAGCGGCACATGATCGAACCGGACTCAGAGTCAGTCAACAGGCGGCGCTAGTTTAAAACCAGCTGAAAACCAGCTGACCAGCTGGCAGCGACAGCGACAGAGAGCGAGAAAGAGAGATAGATAGATAGAGAGAGGGAGGAGGCACTTCCTCATGGCATTGCCTGGCGAAAACCCGTACAGGCCGGCAAGCAACTAAGTTTTGTTGATCGACGACGGCGATGTCAACGTCAACGTCACGTTCTGGTTTATTAAGTATTGAATAATATGGCTTGTTACTGTTATGCATAATTAGTGGATAGCGCGTGGCACACGAGGCTGGTCGAGCTTTTACAGTGGGGGGAGGGGGGCGGCTGTGAAAGTTAAATAAAGCAAAACAAATTACAAAAATAACAAAAATCAAGCTGCGACCGGTTCATTCTAATACAATTTGTTAAGGAATATAAATTGTTTATTACATTAAATGATCAAGGCTTGTGTTTGTTTATTGTTTTATTTCTTTTTGATTGGGCTTTCGCGAGCATTTTCTGCTCAATTTGTTGCACAGCAAATGAATTCACAGTTTGTGTTTGAAATTTCAAAATGCGTTGATAAGCTTATCGCCCAACTGACTGTAGTTTATTCAACTGTCGAAGCTGGCGGCGACTGTGACTTGACATCTTTATAATAATATTAACGATTAGTAATCAGCTTTTAGTGGTGCTTTTAATCGCTAATTTGTTTTTAATTGTTGCCCTTGCTTGAACTCGGAACTCGCACTGAACTGTGGAAACTGGTTTCCTCAGGCCACATTGGGCTGCCCTTCATGACATCAGATTAGACCAAAGACCAAAGAGCAAAGAGCAAAGCTCCAAAGCTCTATTCCTCTAATGATTTCCATTTGATTTATGATCACATTGTGCGTCAGAAAAGTCTGTGAAGGGAAAAGGTTGCCAGTTGCATATTCATGAGATTACACAAAGAAGTTGTTAACATGTTTTTCAGTTTGAAGTGTTATGTTTGTAACGCACGATATACTTGAGGGGCCTTGAAAAGCCACAAGAATATAATTGGTGTACACTTGAAAAAATAAATCAAGAATTTGGTAAGCCAAGGGCAAAAGCTTCTACTCTCAGTATGAAATTCTTATTTTAATCAGAATGTTTAGGTATAAAAAAGCTATTTATAATATTTAATATATAAGAATCCATTTGCATATATTTGCTTCTAATCCATTAAAATTTACAGCGCCTGCGCGAGCTGAGTAATGGTAAAAACTGACCTATCTCAATAATGTTGCCCGCTCGACGTGCGCATATAAAATGTAATTTTTATATTATATGCGTGTTTCAATTTTCTTATATGACATGGAAATGCATTTAAGCGGCAAGTCTCGACCTGGGGCCACACGCACATAAAAAGTCCAGCGACAATCCGATTAATGCAATTCAGCAAACACGCTTAAGTGTGTGTGTGTGTGTGTATGTGTGTATTTGTGATGTAATGTGAATTGCTGCAGGCACGAAACTGCAAAGCTAGCTCTGACTGCACAAAAGATTTACACCCAGATATACCACTCACCCACACACCTACCTACACACACACACACACACACACACACTGTAACAGTGTGAAAGTATACGAAACTTGGCATATAAGCCAGTTTCCAGGGAAGAGTTGGCCCGTGCGATAACACAAACATTTCAGGTGATTAAAAATTTAAAGCAGATTTGCCTGACAGACATGAACAAAGATGCACAAAAGAGAGATGTTAAGGATGATGGGTGGAGAGGGGGGCGTGATGCACGAAGATCTAAAGCAGAATCGCTTTGGAACTTCACAAGCTTAGCGAATTGTATCTGCATTGCATGCTCAGCGTAGATAATGTACAGGCTCAGTCACAGCACCAAGGCTAGAGACTAATTGACTTTTGAGGGTGGAACTACAGTGGGACTAAACGAGAAAAATACAGATAAAAGCGTGTAATATATAACTATTATGAAGATAAATCTCGACAGAATATAAAATAATAATAACAGTATGCATGTGAAATTTTTTAAGATTATCGATAAAATATCGATAAGTTTTTAACGTAAACTTATCGAAAGTTTGAGCTATTTCAGAAATATCTCTAATATTTAGTATATATTTATCGATTATTGCCTTGAATTAGTATATATATTTTTTAATATTATAATACAAATCTAGTTGCAACTAGTTTTTAAGCTTCTTTATATCATAAATGAATTTTTTAAATTTCGAAAATTAATTTTTGTTTAATTTGTATCCACTGTAAAAAACAGTGTTGCCCATTGTTCAATGACTGACGGACTCTGTAACAGACTCGGACACCGACTGCTGCCGTGCTGGGAACATTATTTTGTACAGACTAAACATCAGGTATAAAATACATGCAACTAAGCACCCTGCCCCAACACACACATACACACACACACATACCGTTGCTCTCGCTATCTTTTTCGCCCCGATGGGGCAAAGCTGTCTGTGAAAAACTGTTAAATGTTGTTAAATGTGAGAAAATAAAAGTGAAAAACTGGCTGCAACGGCTAGCAGCTACTGCATTTTCATAGTTGGACCCGCTGGCACAATTTGCACGAAAGCTGTACCTCCTCCCTCCACCCCCTGCCTCTTCCACTGGCAGTTTGTGTGGGGGTTTTGGGTCTAGTTTAAAGTTTTGCCGAGAGACATGGGAACAATTAAATACTCGTATACGCTCGTAATACCCTGGACAATTGCATTGCCAGCTGCAGTTCAATGCACTTGCGTGGGGAACAGCGGCATGCGATAAATATTGAATATAAATATATATCTTCGGCACACAAGCGCACATACATAAATATATACATTGCGTATATATTAAATATGCGAGATTGTGTACTTGGACTTGTGCAAACAGTGCGACATATTGCCAATATGCCAATGGCTTATTGCTACAAAAGCCGTGTAAAATTACAGATTAATTGTTTTTTATCGTGGCATGTGCTGAAAAACAACCAGAGACAAAAGGGATTTCACATATGAACGGGCCAGAGAGCGAGAGCCAAAGAGAAATAGACAATGGAAAACAATGCGGAAGCTTTTCTTTAGCCACAGGCGAATGCATTGCATTTCACTTTCCTGCTTTATGGCCAGGCCAGCCAGGTTGTTTCTTTTTGCTGTATTTTCCCACATGCGTTTCTCGCTGCAAACCCAACTTCAACTTCCCCCTGGCTCCCCCCCTCTGCCATGTGTGTGTGGTATTTGCTGATTTTCACCCATGGCTGATGGCTTTTGGCCTTTTTTTGTGGGCAGCTTTTGCAGCTTGGCGTTAGTTTAAGCTGGAAGTTTAACAAGCGAGCCAAGTCGAGCTGAGCTGGGCCGCATTCTATGATAAACACATCCGCTCTAGATATTAGCCAAGAGAATATTATTTCAATGTGACCCACTTGAGTCCATTGAATGCCGTTCTAAAGAATACAAAAAATAAATGAAAGAGCTGCCACTTCAGATATGAATCCCCCCCACTCCAACAGCCACTTGTTAGCCCACAGCCAGAAGAGAGGATGTTTGAGCAATCTCTTTCACTCTCTCACTCTCGCTATCTCTCTCGCTCTCTCTGTCCCTGTCCCGAGCTAGTTTCGACTTCATTTGTGCCACAAATGACCCAATAAACTTGCCTCTGACTGATAATGAAACAGTGCACTTTATAACGGGTCTATCTAATGGGGAAAATTAATAAGATAAATCAAAAACTTGTGACTAAATTTACAAGAAAATAAAATTAAGCATATGCATAAAAAGTATACAAAATGGTTATATAGAAGGTAATTTGTAGATTGTTTATGATTTAATGAAAGCTCGAGCAAGCTATTTTNAGAAACAGTGCACTTTATAACGGGTCTATCTAATGGGGAAAATTAATAAGATAAATCAAAAACTTGTGACTAAATTTACAAGAAAATAAAATTAAGCATATGCATAAAAAGTATACAAAATGGTTATATAGAAGGTAATTTGTAGATTGTTTATGATTTAATGAAAGCTCGAGCAAGCTATTTATAGAATACTTTATTATTTATATGGTTGTCAAACACTTTGTAGTATATATTTTTATATAGCAATTTTTTTATTTATTAACTAAGCTTGCAGCTGGGAAATTAGCATCTATTGTCATTTATCATTTAAAATATATTCCCATCAACATTTATAGTATAAAACTTTTTAATCTAGCAATAAAAACTAAACTTCATGTTTATTTAACATTAGCTTTAGCTGGCAGTTAGAAAACGTGCAGCTATCATCGGCTATCATTTACACCTTTTACTCTAGTTTATATTATAACATGCCACACACATTAAAAACTGATTTAATTCGATTTTAATTCAGATTCATTTAAAGTGTATTATTGCCTCAACAACAATTTGCATTCATTTATAATGAAGTTAATAAAATNTAGTCCCATCATCATTTATAGTATAAAACTTTTTAATCTAGCAATAAAAACTAAACTTCATGTTTATTTAACATGAGCATTAGCTGGCAGTTAGAAAACGTGCAGCTATCATCAGCTATCATTTACACCTTTTACTCTAGTTTAAAAACTGATTTAATTCGATTTTAATTCAGATTCATTTAAAGTGTATTATTGCCTCAACAACAATTTGCATTCATTTATAATGAAGTTAATAAAATGATAATAGACGGAATGCATGGAGATATCTGGCAAATATAACTATAGAAACTGGAGCTGTGAGGTGAAACGTCTGTGCAGATATCTGCATATATAATCAACTATAATCGCTCGCCCAATCTACATTTATTGATCGGGCAAATATAAATATTTAAATTTCCAACATTTTGCCCCATATGCACAACTTTCACTTTGCGCCAAAATACAAAAATAAAATAGTGAAATAAGTGGCTCAATGCTAAAAGTTTAACTGTCACTTGCAATTAAAGTAGGCGCATGCCACGCCCACACTGCCTATATATGCATGCAGATTGATGCCACTGCCAAGCCAAAACTACATGCAAGTTGCAGATACTTTTTTTATTTTTTTTTTTTTGAATGAAAAACTAGTTTTTCATGTCAATTTTCATTTCGCTTATAGTCCGCTATCAAGAAGAAAATCCCTCCCACCATGCTCTAAGCCCACAATCGCTGCAATTGCAATGGCTATTACTTAGTAGGCATAGAGAAAGAGAGAGAGAGAGAGAGAGAGAGCGGAGAGGGAAGGACCTGGGTCGCAATCCTAAAGATACATACGAACGACACAATTCGCTTGCCAAAAAATCAGGACAACAATAACAAAGGAACAGGAACCAAGCAGCAGCAGCAGCAGCAACAGCAACAGGGGGGGTTGGGGGGCAGGCAGGTTATGGCGAGCAAACAATAATGTTGCGAGAGGCAAATCTCTTGTGCGCCTGCGCCAGAGATTCTTTTCTAGGGACTCGTCAGTTCTCGTTGCTGTTGTTGCCTCTCGAGAGGCGAGCGCCAAAATAGCGTTGAAGAGTTTTTCCTTTTTTTTTCTTTTTGCTCTTTGTTGTTGCCAGCTGAATTTTGCTTTTCGCTGATGGCAATGACTCCTCAATGCAGTCAACTGAGGCGCCAGGAGGGCAAAAGGTCGGCAGGGGGGCTGCTTTGGCGCCGGCTTGCATTAACTGCACTTGATAAATGCGATTTGTGAGGCGCGCGTTAATTTGTCTTCAGCTCGATTTTTTTTTGTTTTTCTGATTCGCTTAATTAAAAGCCAAATCGCAATTTGCTGCCTGCTGCTGCATCCTTGTGGAGCAGGACTCACTGAAGCGACAGTTCATTTCGAGTGGAGCACGCAAGGAGAAGAAGGTGGGCTGCAAGCGTTGAAGGGAGGCAAACTAAAGGCTCGCTGAAGGGTCGCCCCTTTGGTTGGGTTGGTCGCGTGCGTTTTTATTGATTTTTCCCACAGTGCGCTGCGAAACGGCCTCTTTTTGTTTTCCTAGTTGCTCTTGTTGTTGTTGTTGTTGTTGCTGTCGCAAACCAAAGTGCGCGTGCATGTTGTGTATTCATAAAGTTCCTGTTCCTATTATTGCGCCAGCGACCCTCCAAGCTGCCAACTTGGTTAGTTAAAGTGGGTTAGCCGCAGACCCTTAAACTGCACACAAATTACTCGCTGGCAGGAACCAGGATTCGCAATTCCTTTGTTCCTCACACTCTTAAACAGCCCCGTGCAAGAGGCGAACCTGCAGTTTAACCTGCGGGTTAGCTTTAAACGGGACAAAGGAATTGATTTTGTGCGTAAACCAAGTGAAAGTGAATCTAAACAGGGATTCCACAAAGGCGCAATGAGGCTGGGCTAAAAGCAATAATCAGACTGACTACAAATTTATCACTTTAGTTTAAATAAAAAATATCGAATTAATATTAATAAAATAAAAATATATAATAATGATTATTTAATATTAAAAATACCATTTGAAAATATTATAGAGATCATAGAGATTTATTTCCCATCTCACTCTTTCAATTTCNCTATTCATAAAATACCAATATATAATAATGATTATTTTATATTAAAAATATCATTTTAAATTATTAAATTATATATATTATTTAAAAATATATTTCATTTTAGTTTAACATCTCATAGATATTTATTTCCCCTCTCACTCTTTCAATTTCTCTCACTCAGCTTTTCATTAACACGGTTGCCCAGTTTGTGAACCCCGCCTTATCAAATGCGATTCCCTCCAAAAACAACCGGCAAGCAATTGTGTTGATAATCAACTTTTTATATATAAACATAATCAAATATATTTTTTTTTTTTTGCACGACTTCTTTACCGGCAATGCTACAGTTATTTGCAAAGTCAAAAAACCTCGCGCATAACTGTAAATGCGAAGGTCAGTTTAAACTCACCTTAAAAAAGCGTAGAAACAAAATTTAATTAAAATGAAATTTATATTTAATTTTATTGTTGTTTTCGTTTTGGCTCGTCTGCTCGCAAGATTTGTTAAGCTCTCAAGATGTCGTCGTCGTTGTTGTTGTTGTTTTTCTTGTTGTTGTTGTTGTTGTTGTTGCACCAACAGCTGTTCTGTGCCAAACACACAGATACAAGACACACACACACACACACACGCACGCACAGTGGGTCGATTTCAAAAATGCACAAGCACACAAGCCCGTTGCCAAACACAAAACGTAAATAAACAACAAATTTACTCTCTGTATTTATTTATTTATTTTGTTTTTTTTTTATAAAAAACACGTCGCGTTTTTTCTTGAGTATTTTTTTTGTATTATTTTTTATTTATTGAATATTTTTGAAAGCTGTTTTTGATATTATTGTATTTTTGCATTTGTTTGTTTTTGTTTCTTTTTTTCATGCACACGCGCTTGGAATTTATTATTTGAATATGTATTTTGAAGTGCGAGCTACGAGTATCTACGAGATACTTTGTTGACTATTTCCCAACGGCCTGGCAGTTGCTTTTAGTTGTTCATCTAAGGAAAACTCAGTGCAACTGCAGCGTGCTTGTTTCTCTATTTTTTTCTAATACATTAATACGATTACTCGGGATTTCGTTTAAATAAATATATTTTCTGTTTTCTATTTTCTACATTCAATCAAAGAGACACAGTCCAAGACACATACGCAGCGTGGAAGCGTCAGCAGCGCCAACCGAATTGTTATCCAACTCGTTGCAGATACGAAAACCAACTGATTCCATGGCTCACACAACAGCAACTGAGAACTGAATGGACTCGGCCGACGTCGGACGTCGGACGGCGAACGGCGTCGCACGCCGAATGCCGAACGCAGACGCCGCACGGACACTGCGAGAGCAATACAGTTGGAACTCGCTAAATGCGCAGATATTGCTGAGAGCGAATGTTGAAGTAGCTCAAAATAGCAGCTAAGACTTTTGAAAAGAGTAAATAAATTTAATGGCGTATTAAAAGTATTTGTTATAATATATTTAATTAGCAAATGTAAACAACAGTATCTGGCAGATAAACTTTTAAAACTACAGATAATGTTGTTTACACTTGTTGATCAAATATAATATTTTCTTTTAAAGTCTTAGCTATTATTTTAATGTTTGCAATTTTTGTATTTTTAAGAAATAAAATGAATATTAAGAAAGACAAAACTAGTTGGGAATATGGAAGATGCATATTCCAAAATCGATTGAATATAGTAAAAATATTAATAAATGTGCCCAATAAAATATATCATTAATTAAAACTTTTAAAATACAATTGACTTATTCTTTAACTATTCTTTAACTTAAAGTGTTCCTTAAGCTCATTTATCAATCTGATACTACAAACATAAACCACAACCAGTCTCATGTAAGGAGTCTAGACTGTAGAGACTTAAAGAGACTGAAAAAGTGTGTGAGAGAAAGCCACAGAGAGCGACTCGCTCGGTGGGCTGCATGCNTTAACTTAAAGTGTTCCTTAAGCTCATTTATCAATCTTATACTACAAACATAAACCACAACCAGTCTCATGTAAGGAGTCTAGACTGTAGAGACTTAAAGAGACTGAAAAAGTGTGTGAGAGAAAGCCACAGAGAGCGACTCGCTCGGTGGGCTGCATGCGGCTTGTTTTAATTTCAGTTTCCATTTCTGTGTCTGTTTCGGTTTCTGTTTCTGTTGCTGTTGCTGTTTCGGTTTCTGTTTCGGCTGCGTCTTCTGTTTCGGCTGTTGTTTGCCATCTTACCACCAGCTGTGGCCATGTCTGCACTTGGGGCTTAGGCTTTGTTATTTTTAGCGCCACTCGATTTGGTGTTAGGAGGCGGGCGGCCGTGCAGTGCAATGCGCGGCAGGGCGGGGCGGGCCAATGCGTGTGGTAGCCGCATGTCACATGCCGGCGCGCATTGTCCACATTTCGTTGCTGTCGCGTTGTCAAAGTCTTGCAATGTGACCGTCTCTGAGCAAATGCTGCTAATTGCAGGTGCTGTTCAACAGGCAGGTGCGGTTGCGGGGGAGGGGGGAGGGGGAGGCTACAACTAGGGACGCTTGCAATTAGTGCAACTAATTAATAATAGAGCAACCCTCAAGTAGATGCAGTTGCCACAGTGCACAGTTCACCTATCGATCAGCTCCAGCTACTTGTGGGTGTGCAGGTGTGCGTGTGTGTGTGTGTGCCATTGTACACATTTAAGTGGATATTAATATATGGATAGCAGCACAAGTTGCTTAGCATTAGGTCAGCAGTTCTGGTATCAGCATTCATTGAATAAACCCAATTTGCATGCAGCAAATGAACGTCGCAGCAGAGATTGAATTTCATATGAGCTTATATTTAGAATAGCGTACAAACTCAAGAGTCTGTATCCATTATCCAAATGCACTCTAACCAGTAATTAAATAGCCTTTTATGCACATTAGAAAGTGAGCAGATAGATAGAAAATTTAAATAAATAAACTTTGAGCAAAACCAACAACTCAAAAATGCATTTCAAATTAATTCAATAAAGAAAATAAAAATAAAGCCATAACAACAACATATCAAAACAGAAAAGATACAAAATAAAATGCAGCAAATAAATAAACCAGGCAAAATTATGTGTGTTTTAATATTTAAAAAAAAAAAATTAAATATCTGTAAATTAAATAATTCTAAATGCAGAATCAGTCTTAAATATAATCAATGAATGAAGCTTTGAAGTTTTGACAGCTTTAAATGTAGGAATGGGAATTTTTGAAATGCGCAAATAAAATTTGATCTCAATCAGTGCATGATTTTAGACAGAAAAAATTTAGCATCTCAAAATCACATTGAAAGTGTCTTTTTATGTTAGTTTCTAAAAACTCGGGATTATGGATTTTAAAATTTTCAAATAAATTAAATTTTCCCAAATGCATATTAGAGACAAAATAAATATATTTTATAATTCTTAAGCAAAATGCGGGCTCAGTTTTGGATATTTTATTTAAGCTGTAAAAAGTGTAAAAAAAGATTACAATAATCTTAAGATTTTTGGGCCAGTAGAGACAGAAGCATCATATCAGATGAATTATCTTGTGCAGCCGGCTGAATTGGCAATTTATTGTGCTCGTTCTTGGCTAAGGTTCACAGTTTTAAATCCGCCATTAAGCATG
>SCDT01004973.1:0-10208 GCA_004143765.1 Drosophila melanica
AAAACTATAATCTTAAGCATGCATAAAGTAGAAGAGAAAATACATACCGCTGAAGTGAGAAAATTGAACATGTGTTACAGTTTTGCTCGTCAGTGTATATATATATTTAGTATATATATATTTAAATGCATATGATTATTCCATATGATATTCAAATTTCGCATTACCTTTTGGTGTCTGCATGTTAATCAATCCATTTAATATACATCTACTCATAAATATATATATCTGCCTAGGCTATAACGATAACGATAACGATAAAAAGATATTATGCTAAATCGATTGATATGTATTTGATAAGCGCATTATTTTTTTTAGATTCCAATTGTGCAATATTTGTTATTAGCGAAAAACCAAAAAGAAACAAAAAACAAAAACCAAAAAAAAAAACGTAACGAAGTAAATTTTTATTTTTATAAAATGCGACCAAAGAAAACCGAAGCAACAAAAGAAAAAGAAAAACGTTGGAATAATGAAATTTGAAACGGAAAGAAAAGCCGCCAAGAACCTGCCTAATGTAAGCTTCTACGATATAGCAGCCGCTCTATAACTAACCTATATACAAGTGTACTGTACCTTCTTAGTAAAAATTTGCAGCAACTGTACTCATTCCTGCCCATTAGATGACCTTCATAACAAACACACACACACACACACACACACACACACACCTATATATTCACGATCAAACATACGATCCTTATGTAGCAGAAAAACAAAAACGATTGTAATCTTCAGCCAACTATTTGCTATATATATATACTATATATATTTAAACATGTATGCGTATCTGAACAGACATATGAAACACACTCACACACACAAGCACACATATATATTGTATATTGTCATATATATATGTCGCATCGAAATCATATTTAACTTTATACCCGACCCACATCAAAATACTTTCGAAAGGCTTCAAATTATCTACCGAGAACGTTTTCTATATATATACACGCGTAATCCCAGCCATATTTAAATCAAAATTAAATGCCTATTTACTCGTCTATTTACAAGCATAAATACATACATACATAACATGCAGTACATACATATAACTCGATATACATGCATATATACATATATTACTTGAACACTGTATACACTGAGCGAAATGCTAAATGAGAAACGCTTTAATACTGTTATGTTTGGCCTAATTCTAAACGTTTAATTAGATACAAATTCTCGTATAAACCAAAGCCTATTACTACTTAATGAACCGCTTATATAACTGAACTATTGTTAAGATTCCAGCCACATCATTTTGACCAGTGTAGCCCATCATTATAAAGCCACTTAACTCGTAAACCAACACTGCAGCCAAGTTCGTCAATCAAACAAACTAAATGAAAAGCAAAACCAAAAACAAAGACTTAAAAAACGTGCTTCGAAAGAGACACGCAAACAAAACACAATCAAAACTAACATATTCAGTAAATCCACATCAAATCGTAAATACACCAAAAAAAATACAAATATAATAATAATAAAAAAAAAACAAATAACTACTCGAAAGCACCTCACAAACTATTCAAACTAAACTCTTTGCTCCCCTCAATTTACACTTATTTTAACCTGCTGCTCAAAGGGGGTATACAAAAAAAAAAAAAAGAAAACAAAAACAAACACCCAGTCGCGTATTTTGTAGTTCAAATCAGATTCTTTCAAATAGCAATAGAACACTGCCCTGCCCAGCCCCGCCCCCTCATCGACAGTCACCTCATTAAGCTACCCATTTAAATTTAAGTAGATTTATTTCAACAAATTTCCAAGCTCAAAGAACTTTTTGAAGGCAGCTTACGTGTAAAATTACGATTATTAGCGAAAAAAACCAAAAAAACCAAAAACTATAAATTAAAATGAAATGGAATTTCAATAAAATTAAAAAGCATTAAACCAAAAAAAAAAAAAAATTAAGCGCAAATGTTTGGACATAAGTGTTCTTCCCCCTGCCCCCCCAGCCAGCTGCATAAATAACTTTAATGCATTTAGTTGTAAGCTATTTTTTTTTTGCCGAGTTTATATGAGTGTACATTTTTGCGCCTAGTTTGATATAACAATTTTTGAGCTATCGAACCACCTTAATGTGTAACAACAACTAAAACAAACGAGACAAATTAAATAAATATGAAACAATTTTTTTTGACAACAAAAAACCTTTTTTCACTTACCAATGAAATTCTTGAATTTTCTTTAACTTGTTTGAGTGACATTTTAATGAAATTTTTACCTGCCTAAACAGATAGCTGAAGTTGAGGTAGCTCTGCTCTGTTTAGTTCGCCGAACTAATTAAGTTGACATTAGGGAAATTCGCTTTTCCGGAAAATTCTTAATAAATGCAAAATTAATCGGAAAACATTGCAGTTTCGAATTAACATTTTATTCTATTGGATTAAATGTCAATGAATACAAAGCAGAAATCCACTGAATTATATCTTAGATGTGGAGCAAAATATGCTAGAAAAACTGATTTCAGAAATTTATAGACAGATAAAAAATAGATAAAATATGTATATATTTGTCAAAACTAAACTGATTTTAATGTTTGGTCCTGATTTATTCTCCAGATTGATCCTAAATTTAACATATATGAAATATTTAAAATATTTTTTTCAAACCTTTTTTTTATCTAATGTCTGTCTTGTCCGTCCGTAGGTTTGTTATAGCTAACGACTTGAAATTTGGCATTTATTTCTGAGTTTACCTGCAACAGATAAAGTTTTAAAAAGAAAGAAATATTTGTTGATCAACAGTTTCAGTTTCTGAGTAAAAAAGATCGACAAAAGAAGTTAAAAAAAAATAGACATTTCTCAATTTTATATTTTATTTTTATATATATAGTTTGTGTGTGTGTTTTTAGGTGTGGTTTTATTAAAAAAAAATTCCTGCGAAAATGAAATAAATAATTTGTTGCATGCACTTAAACGACTACAGGATAGTTTTTCTCTCTTTATCTGTGCGTGTCTGTGTGTGAGCGTTTGTGTGTGTGTGAGTGTGCGACAAAAAAAAAATGGCGACAAAATGGCTTCAGTCAGGGCGACTTCCCTGCTCCCAAACTGGGAACAGGTGGAGATGCAAAAAAAAAAATAAAATAGGCGCTCAGAGAGCAACGGCATCAGCATTAGCATCAGCATCAGCATTAGCATCGGCATCAGCATCAGCATCGGCAGCGGCCGCTGGCTGCGGTTCGGCCTCGGCCGAATTGGGGGCCGGGTCGGCGAGGGCGGGTGCTGGTTCGGCGGCGTCGTCGTTGACCAGGATCACCTCGTTGGCGGGCACCGCCTCCTCGAAGGAGTCGTCGATGGCCTCGGCGCTGTTGCGCACCTCGTTCTCGGACTCCGCCGGCTGCTCGCCCAAATCCTCGGCCGTCTCCAGCTTGTCGTCCACGTCCGGCTTGTTAACGGCGGCCTCGGTAACGCTCGCAATCGGTGCAGCCGGCGCATTCTGCGGCCGGTTGCCGCCCAGGAAATTGATGATGCCCTGCAGCGGACCCTGCTGCTGCGGCTGCTGTTGTTGCTGCTGCTGCTGTGCGGCCGTCGCGTTGTTGCCGCCGAACACGTTGTTCACAAACGATTGGATGGGTCCCGGCGGACGAGCCGTGGTCGGCTGTGCGCTCAGCTGCTGCTGTCCGGTGAGGCCGGAGAGCGTGTTCTGGAACTGGGTGCCCAGGTTGCTGGCGAACTGCTGGATACCCTGGAATGCCTGCGTGGTCGAGTTCACCACAGACTGTGCCACATTCTGCACCGCACTTTGGGCCGAGGTGATGGCGGCGCCAGGATTC
Organism: Drosophila melanica; assembly: GCA_004143765.1. NCBI lineage: Eukaryota > Metazoa > Arthropoda > Insecta > Diptera > Drosophilidae > Drosophila > Drosophila melanica. The sequence continues at coordinate 3,785 of SCDT01004973.1, forward strand.
AGGAAACCGGGCACAGTCGGCGCCGCTGTCGCTGCCGGATCGGCGAGGACCTGTTGCTGCTGCGGCTGCTGGTTGCCGTTGAACTGATTGAGGAACTGGCCAATGGGCGAGTTTTGTATCAGCTGCTGCACAAAGTTCTGCTGCGTGGTGCTCTGTTGCTGTGTGGGCGTGGCCTGCGTGGCCTGGCGCAAATGCGGCTGCACTGCATCCTGCTCCTCGACAACCTCAGCGGCGGGCAGAGCTTTCACAATGGTCTGGGATTCGGACGCCACTGGAACGGATTCGGGCGCAACTGGACCGGATTCAGGCTGCTGCTCGGCAATTTTGGGCAGCTCCGTTTTCAGTTCCGGCTCCGACTCCAACTCCGACTCCGACACCGTTTCCGGCAGCTGTGTCTTCGTCTCGGCTTCCGGCTGTGGCTCTGCCGATGTTTTTGTCACCTGCTCCTCCGGCTGCGCCTGGAGCGGCAGCGCCAGCGGCTCTTTGTCTTCGACGATGGCGACGGGAATGTCGAGCGCCTCCTTCGGCGGCTGCAGCACTCGCCCCTGGCTGCCCACGGCCAGGCAGAGTAGCACCCAAGCAATTGGCTTCATTTCGAGCAGCAAACGGATTTCTTTCTGTCTTTTTTTTAAAAAAAGAATTTCACACACGAGACGGGTTTCAACGCAAGCGCCTCTCGGCCACAACTGTTGGAGATTTCTTTGGGCTCGGCGCATTTATACACTCGGTGGCGATCGGCGACAGCGAACGCGTAAAAGACAGCAAAAGACGGGCCAACTGAAGAAGACGCCGTCTTGGCCAATTCTTGGACTGGATGTCATTGAACTGCTGCAGGCAGCAGAAGGGCCCTTTGCACTGGTCCCAAAGAGGCCAAAGAAAACGCTGCAGCGATAATTGGCCAATTCTAAGGAGCCAGTGTGACGGAAGAGGCCGCGCGGGGCGGGGCGGGGCAGAGAAACTTGTAGATAGTCTAGCAACATGTTCTGAAAATAAAACTGATCAAGGTTACATATTTATTTTTACGGCACGGCTTCAGCGAGCCAAACTTAATTAATTGAGCGTTTGGACTCTAAAAACTGCGAGACTAAAATTAGAGCTCATTTAATGTAATTTAGTAAGAGCGGAGATCAAATCAAAAGTGGTAAGTTTTGGCTAAGAAACAAAAAAAAGAGAGTGTGTTTAATTAATTACAAAAAAAGGAAATTAAAATCAACTAAATTAATTTGATTTAATTTTTGATAATAATAATAATTTTGTATATGATTGAAATGTTTGTTTTTTTAAATTATTATTAGTATATTATTTAATAGCATTAATATATTATTTTCAGGATATTTCATGTCACAAACAATTTGCAACGTTTAGAAGAAACAAACTGCAATATATATATCTATATATATATGCTCGGTAAGTCTTAACTGCTTTTAGAGCTAGTCTCTAATTCTGTCTGATTCTTAACAAATTCTTTTAAAAATATCGTAAATTTTCTGATAATCTTTGTCATTTATTATTTTTTTTTTATTTATCTATCATTTTTTTTGTATTTCTCTACAATATATTTATCAATTTATCAATTTATATTTATCTAAAAATTTCTATTAAAATATTTATAAACGTTTATAAGTAATTATTATTTTCAAATAAAAAATTCTAAAATTTTTTAGAACCATTTTCCAACAATTTCGAACTCTCTGTTATTTAGCTTTTTCATTGTAGAGTATTCATTAATTCTTCTAGTTAACATTAATTCGTATTCGTATTGAATTGAGGAAAGTATTCGAATAAACGAAAAACAGAGAAAACGTTCAACTTACATTTAAATNGACGCTCTTCCGATCTTTACATTTAAATGAAATAAAGCTTTTAGTGTTATTTATAAAATGCAATAAAGAAACTTTATCGCTTATAGGTTAGTATAATTTTAAAATTAAAATTTGAATATCATTCTGGGAAAAATTAACCGGTTCGAATGAACGTAAAACGTTCTTAAATAACTTTTAAGAAATTGTCGATATTCAAAAAAAAAAGCTTATTGATTTTGATATTAAACTAAAATAATCAAAAAAAATTAAAAATTAATTTATAAAAAAGGAAATTTATATTAAAATATATTTTAGGCTAAATCTTTATTTATTTAGTTTAAAAGCTAATTGCTGAGTTAATACTCAGTTAGGGTATTTAATTTTCGACACACACACACGCACAGCCATTTGGTCTCTTCTTCTTCTTGTTGTTTGCATTAACGATCGTCGATTAATGCTACAACATCTTCAACATTGTCTGCGCTTTGTGCTGCCACGTTCAACATGCATTTTGTCCCACTATGCAACTGGTTTTGTTCTTTTTTTTTTGTTTTGTGTTCTTTTTTGTATGCCTTTTATCGATCGACAAGAGATCTCCATATATTTTCCAGCCACCCACCTCCGCCCAACTGCGCCGCCCGCCCCCAGCGGCAGTCGCTGGATTTTTCACTCTCATTCCTTGGCTTTACAAGAAAGTCTTTGGCCGGTCTTTGGGCTCTTTGATTGCGGGCAGCGAAACAAGTTTCTGGCCAGGCCAAGTGGAAGAACAACAGAAAACCAGCTCGAAGTGCGGCTATTTTTAGAGCCAATTAGTTTTAGATGGCGGCGACTGTAGATGGATTCTGATTGGAATATATGTTTAAGCTGCATTTCAGATGCGTTTTCACCCATTCGAAAGAGAGCCAAAATCAATTTGATTAGAAATGCGGCACGCCCACATAAATTATGCAAATTTGGCCACATTCAGAAATGTGGTTAAATGGGTCAGGCAAGGGACCACGCTTAGAAGTAGAAGAAGAAAATGAAAGCTATAATGTTTTTCCTGTCTCGAACAACAAACAACAACAACAGCAACAACAATAACATAAACTAAGCAAATGTGTGTTTTTTTTTTGCCTGAACTTGACCAAATTGCAGAGCTGGTAACAATGGCAAAAACTGGACACAATGTCCAATTGGAGAGAACTCGTTTGCGTTGTGGCCCTTTAAAGCCGACTGGCTAAAAGGGGACGTTGTCTTTTGTCCAACTGCGCGCTGCGAGCCAACAAAAGGACATTGACTTTGTCTTTTGGCATCGACTTTGATTTTATGTGTTGTTGTTTTTTTTCATATCGACTTGATTGTTGCTTGGCTGTTTGTTTGTTTGTCTCTTAATTGATTTCCGCAACGCGCAGAACAAGTTCGAAATTGAGTTGTGTTGTTGCAATTGTCATCAACTTGGTTTACTGCCTACTTTCGACTTGGCTTTAATACGATACATACATATATATGTTTTTAATTGTGTGTGAATCAGACACACACACACACACACACACACACACACGCTCAAATGTCGTCCAATCATTATGCAACGCGATTTTGTTATCACACAGCCCACAATTCAATTTTCGGACATCGTCTGACGTATTAGCATACTAAACAAAAGCAACAACAGCAACAGCAACAGCAACAACAACAATGACAAAATAAATAAATAAAATAAATACCCAGTCAGGTTAAGTAAAAATAATTGGCAACTGAGAAATTAACACTTTGCTCACATATCTGCACCCAAACACGCACCAGCGCCCATGTGGGCGTTTGCCATTGTTTGTGGGGCGTGGCCGCTGAGCAAACGGTGGCAACTTTCACTTGACAATCGTGCGGTATCGGAATTATAAACAATAACACAGCAACAACAACAACAGCAACAACAACAACAAAGTGAACAACGTCGAGAAGGCGTCAACAGATCTCGTCACAATACAAACGCATTTGGAGTCTGGAATTTTTGTTGTTAACGCAATATTTGTGTCATATTTCTGTCATATTTGTCAAGGTCAAAAGCGCGCAAAAACAACACTAAGAAAATAAATAAAGTGCTATTGAAAATTGGGCACAATTTGCTTAGATTGTTGTTTGTCTGTTTAAAAGTGGGACTTGGGGCATTTTGAGAACATGCGATTTGAGAAATACACAGTAAAATTTATTTATTTTTCATCAAAATAACAGAAACGTATTCATATTTGTTGTATTTGATTTTGAAATAACAGTTAACATTTTAAATTCAAATTTAAACGGCAACATGCCTTCCATAGCTGGCAGTCTTACCGCACAAACGTTAACTGACAAAAGCTGCCAAGCATGCACGCTCAGCATAGACAAACAGTCGCAGCCAACTTCAAGTGCAGCTACGCTGAAAAAGCGCTGAACTATTTGAATTTATGCGCTACCAATATTAGCTCGAATGATTAGAAATAAAATAAAACACCGGTGAAGTGAACTTAAATTTTGTGCCAAGAGTATTCTTTGTACACATAACATGTAATTAATCAGTGTATATTATGTTTTGTAGGCACTTAAGTTACCGCCATGCAACTGTTATACTCAAAATGGTAATGTTAGAATGCTGGAATTGGCTGCATAGCCGAAAGCTACATCTACATAAAACAAAATAGTGATTTTTCAAGACAAACAGATATGCTATTAAAGGCAATGTAAGTTTTTTTTTAAACATTTCTAGTGTATTTAATAAAAAATAATACCTCCCTAATGTCGCATATTTGTTGAAATGAAATGGTCACCCCATAAATTTGAGTCGATTTATCGATAGCTAACAGTGGCATAACATAACATCAGATGTTAGCCTAACATAAACGGCACAGTCACGCTGGCCAAACCATAACCAGTTGGCTCCGACCCGTTCTCTAGTTAGAGGCTGCAAAACTATCGATAGGCAGTTACGCCGCGCGTTCGCGTTCATAATATTGTTAAATAAATTAAATAAATTGTAATAAACATGTGCGTTGTATAAAAACAGTGTGCGTCAGACGCGTGTGTTGTAGCCGAACAGCAAAGTGAAGTGCGTGCAGTCAAAAACAGCAGCAACAACAACAAAATTTCTAGCGCTGCTTGCGCCCACACCAACAACCGCAGCAGTACAAGCAACAACAACAAGACCTATCAAGCGCGAGCAGAGTAGAGCAGCGCAGCTACAAAAGTGCCAATAATAATAAAATTAAATTAAAAACTTATTAATTAAAAATTTTTTAACAATAAAATAAAAAAATTGCGGCTGGTGGTGATATTCAGCTGAAAAATCATCCAACGAAAACAAACATAAACCAACAACTGTTGTTCATGTGCCCGCTCTGCTAGTGTGCGTGGTTGTGATTGTGTGTGTGCGTGTGCGTGCGTGTGACAGCAGCAACAACAAAAGCATTGGGCTTGCAATCAACGGGATCGGGAGCACACTTGATGTCGCCGTCGCAGTCATCGTCGCCGTCGCTGTTAATTTTTGTACATGTTAAACAAATATGTTGAGAAACGAAAGAAAATGAAATACAAATAATCAATTAAATGCATTTGCCGTAATCAACCCAATTGAGTTTATTTTTTTTTTCTCTTTTTTTGTGTGTTGTGTTTTTGTGTTTTCGTTAGACCATTCAAATGGCATAATAAAAATAATAAACCGTAAAAGAAATTATTATCAGCTTTGGCGTGTTGTTGTTGCCTTTGTTTGCGTTATTTTAGTGCTCTTCGTGTCGTGCATTTTGTTTCCTGTTCTCACACACTAGCACACACACACACACACACACACTAACTCGCTCCCGCGTCTTGTTTACATGTGTGTGCATGCATGCAAGTGTGTGTGTGCGCGTTGCCAACGGTTATTGTCGAGCATTTTCGCGACGAGTTCTTATCAGCTGCGGGTTCAAGTTCGTCGCTGTCTGCGACGACAACAACAATAGCAACAATTACCACAATAACAACAATAAGAAACGTGACTAATGCACTGCTCCCGCAGCCTCTCAGCTGCTGCGGATACAACAACATTCTTTGGCGCAGCAACAGCGGCGTCCGCATCGGCGTCCTCTGCCAGCACAACACCAACAATGGCCACTACAGCAGCCACAACAGCAAATCCTAAAGATGGTAAGTCAGAAGCGTAAACAAAATTTACTTATACCGTTATATTCGGTGACCCACAAAAACTGCAAGCGAAACGTTGAAATTCGTCGCGTTCCCTTCGCTCGAAAGTTCAAGGCGAGCGCAGCACAGTTTTGTCAGCAACCAGTGGCTGTAAAACTGTAAGGAGCGATTTTTTTTTTTGATATTGAACGCCGCTCTATGCGATTCACATAGGTTATCATAGTTACTGTGAGTGGGAGTGACCCACTCAGCGCGATAGCTTGCCTGAGAGTGTGGGTAAGAAAGTGAGAGAAATAGAGGGGGATCGAGTGAATTGTGGAGAAAACAAAGAGAATAAAATAAACGTAATATAAATTAATAATATTTATAATTTCATAATAATTAAAAAAATTATATTTAAAACAATCTTTGCCCCGAAAATTTTAAAACTCAGATTTTCCCAAATAAATGACTTTTTTTTTTATTCATTTTTGCATAACATTGTTCGAAAA
>SCDT01004986.1:0-12119 GCA_004143765.1 Drosophila melanica
TATATATATATATATATATATATAATATTTTTTAATATAAATCAGTAGTGCAATAAGTTTATGTTATATGTATGTCCGCGATGTAAATGTGAATTATGGAATTACAAGTAAAGATGATGTGAACAAATAAAATTACCCTTGTTTTTATTTTTTTTTATGTGATTTTATATTTTATTTATATTTTTTTTTCATATATATATTTAATTTTGTAGGTAGCAAAAGTGAGGTTAACTTTACGGATCTTAAAGGTAGAGTGAAATAAATAAAGAAAAAACAAAGTTTGACTTGTTTCATGATGTGGAGCGATTGCAGTAAGTTTATATTAGTTTCTCCAAGTCTGTTTTTACCACACAACGTTGGCGGGTCTTAGGTAAGGTTAACATAGCCGAATCATCTGTGCTACGTACAAATCTTTCAAAAACAAGGTTTTGTAACACAATTAGCTATTAAACGGCGAACCATTAATATGCACATAGCATTTTGTTTTATTTGATCATTCCGTCAATTAATTCTATATAAATTTATCATTATCGGCCAATAACTTGATATTCAGGGAAATTCGTGGGACCACCTCTGATTATTGTTGTGACGATTACAATTAATTGGCAGGAAGTTTCGGCGGTGTTGTTTCGAAAATTTAAATTTTAGTAAGTATTCACTTAATTTATGAAGTTTGTCATAAGTGTGTAGGTTTACGTGTGAATATGGGTAAAAAAAGGTATAATGGTTTTGTGTATGTATGTAACGCAAAGGAATATATTCTTGATCAGAATAACAAGCCGAGCCGATTTAGCCATGTCCGTCTGTCTGTGTTTATGTGTGTATAAACGCGTCTATTTCAGAGACTGAAAGCTAGACAGTTTTTTTTTTATTTTTTCGGTTCGTATATCACCAGCAGATCAAGCAGATCAAGTTTATTACAAAAGATCGATAGCTCTTTCCGTTTTCATTATATCGGTATTTATCGCTTTTTGACCCGGTTTTTTAAGCATAGCTCGGTAAACTTTTAAAGTTAGAGCCATCAACTTGTTTTAATATGTCCGCGTAAAGCATACGAATCTTTTAATTCTTTCAGATTTTGGATACCTTCCCCCAATCGCCTCCAATATTGACAAAACCAGAACAACAGCATATCAAATACTATAGACCTGCAAATTGGCTTTTACAAACATTTAAATGCTCTTTATATGTCCTTAGAATTTCATAGCGATCATACATTTAGCTTAGAAAAAAATAAAAAGATTTCGTTATAATAGTGGGGCACACGCAGCTGCCGAGTAAAGTGAGTGCGGCGCGCATTTGTGTGTGCTAATTTGTGTATGTATGTATAATTGCAAATGAGTTGAAATGTTTATAAACACTGCACGCAGCATTCAGCGTTTCTGCTAGTCGGGCGGCCCACACTATAGCCTTCTTACTTGTTCGTGTTTGTACATGTGCCACGACTTGCAACTGCAAGTGCAATGTTTTTTATATGCAACTAGATATATGGCTGCGAGGGGCGAGCCCGGCAGCAACCCTTTGTAAACGGTATGTTTTACACCTATACATTTATAAGTTGTCGCCAGACTGGCAAATGTTAATTGAATGGCAATGTTCAGTTTTGATTATGGCAGCTTGGCTTGTCTTGCCAAATTACTATACGGAGTTATTGGCGAGTTATTTATTTATTAAATTCGGCTGCACTGTCTGTGTCAGCTCGAAATATATAAAATACTAATTTTGACAATATGGATCGCGGGCAACGAAGTCGTGACCACAAGCAGCTTGGTCAGCACTATTACATTGTATTATATTGCCAGTGCCCAATTCGGTTTTGTTTATTTTTCAGTTAGGTTATCTACTCCCCTTTCTAGATCAAGGCTTTTCGGCGTTTTCGGTCATGCCAAGATCGTTGAGCTGATTCCTGCTTGGTTCTTCTTCCTTTCCTTTAGATTATTGGGGATATGATGCCGGCCGCCTTAACACACACTGCGAAACACAAAGCCGATGCCCTTAATCATTTCGTTTTCACGTTTGACCGCAATTACTCGATGTTTCCTTCGTTTAGTTTGTGATGAAAGGACAGGCTCAGAACTGGTCGATGATTTTAAGTGCGGGCACCGTTGAAATTTTCGTATTTGGTGCCGTTAATGTAAGCAATGCAATCGAATGCTATGAGATACATATGTGCCAATGATGTCATATTCGGATGCATCGTCGATGCTCACCTTAACAGGGCTGTCGATGCTTACGATGACGAGAGTTGCAGTGTGCCACGGTTTTAGCATGTGGTTCTTAGCCGTGTGTGTTACCAAACGCCTCCCTACAGAAGGCGACGTTAGATCTACTAACGTACATGGTGCATGAGCTGACCGCGACAATTTTGTTTTCGAACACTGTTAGGATGTTCTCTGGTATTTAAGGAATACCGCGAGCGTGTATGACTGGGAAAACTACTATCTTTCTATAATAAATACTCGGGCTTAGGGAACTTAATAAGTGTCAAGTATTACTTTTAAATCATTGTCGTTAATTATTTTAGGATTCTAAACATTTATATTAGCAAGGTTGATCACTAACATAAGATTCTCTTATGCTAGTGCCAGTATTATATTTCTTGCTAAGGGTGTTTCGTATAAATGGGAAGTATCGATTATCGTTATTTTTAAATTCTCGTTAATGGTACTGGTCAGAGCATTGAATTGTTCTGATGTCTTGGTGTTTATAAATATTTCTCCATTGTTATTGCTAATCAGTTCAGTTTCCGCCAGTCAAGGTCATCATAATCACTTTGCACTTTGAGTATAGTGGGCAATAGCGTAATATTTATTTATTTATATAGAAAGTTGACAAATAGTACAAAATTAGTATTATATAGACAATTTATATACACATAAATAAACTTATTAAATGCAATAAGCCTAACGGAATTATTAGTAAAATCACTAACACGCCCTAGTCACAGCTAAGTGTTGTCAGTGATGTTATTAGATTCTTCATCTAGATAGGAAGGCGTTAGTAGTAGGAAAAATATAATAAAAAAAGTAAATCTACTTTAAATTATAAACAATATTTTCAGGAAAAGCGAAAGAACAATCTCAATAATAATAATAATAAGTATTTGATAGATAAGATAGAAAGAGACAGAGATAGGACATCACTGACCCGATGGGGGAGTTTTTTAACCCGTCCGGCAAGCTATGCCTCTGCTTATAGCAGAAGGCGGACAGTGATTTCCTCGAGGTATTCTGAAGCAATGATTTTAATAGAGGAAGAGATAGTTTTGAGGAGAACACGTACAATCTGTTGTATTGCAAACATAAGACAGGAAAATAATAGTGCAAAGCGTAGTCGGTTGTGCATGTAGGCAAGAATAACGGGCGAAGTTTCTAGTAGGTCTGAAGGGGACAGAGAAGTTCAGTCGACCTAAAAGGAACGAGGAATCAATATAAGTATTTGATAGATAAGATAGAAAGAGACAGAGATAGGACATCACTGACCCGATGGGGGAGTTTTTTAGCCCGTCCGGCAAGCTATGCCTCTGCTTATAGCTGAAGGCGGACAGTGATTTCCTCGAGGTATTCTGAAGCAATGATTTTAATAGTATGATTTTAATTGTATTGCAAACATAAGACAGGAAAATAATTGTGCAAAGCGTAGTCGGTTGTGCATGTAGGCAAGAATAACGGGCGAAGTTTGTAGTAGGTCTGAAGGGGACAGAGAAGTTCAGTCGACCTAAAAGGAACGAGGAATCAATATCGCCATTAATCAACTAATGTAGGAACATAACACCAAGGATTGTCCTATGGTTGGATAACGGCGGAAGATTAAGAAGTAGGAGTCTGCTGGAGTACGATGGGAGGCGGAGATTGGGATCCCAGTTTAAACCACGTAAGGCAAATATCAGAAATTGCTTCTGAACAGACTCAATTCTATCTTGGTAGATTTATACTGCGGACACCAGTTACATGAGCAGTATTCCAGGATTGGGCGTACAAGTGAGACATACAAAAGTTTTGTAGAGAAGGAATCGTTGAAATCCTTCTATTAACGTTTAATAAACCCATGTACACCCTTAGAATCGTATGAGATGTGCAAGTTGAAACTCAGCTTTGTATCAAAGAGAACTCCAAGATCCTTTACTCTAACTATGTGTGGAATAGTTGTTGATTAAGAACGATATTAATTCCTCGATCCTTTTAGGTCGACTGATCTTCTCTGTCCCCTTCAGACCTACTAGAAACTTCTTCCCGTTATTCTTGCCTACATGCACAACCGACTACGCTTTGCACAATGCCTACATGCACAACCGACTACGTTTTCCTCAATTCTTTTCGTACCTTATGTCTGCAATATAACACAATGTACCACGTGTTCTTTTCAGAACTCTCTCTTCCCCTAACAAAATCATTGCTTTCAGGATACCTTTGGAAAACCACAGTATCCCCTTAGCTATGAACAGGGGCATAGCTTGCCGGACGGGCTAAAAAACTCCCCCATCGTGACAGCGATTTCCCATTTCTGTCTCTTTCTTTATTCTTATCTATCTATTACTAATTATTGTTATTATTAAGAGAGTTTTTTCACTTTTTCTGAAAACTTTTTTTATAATTTAAAGTATGTGTACATTTATTATTATATTTATCTACTAACGCCTTTCTGTCTAGAGGTAGGATCTAATAACATCACTGACAACATTTAGCTGTAACGAGGGGCATAGCTGGCCCCCATCGTGTTGGTGATGTTATCGCTTTTATAGTTCCGTTAGGCTTTTAGCATTTATTAGGTACATTTATGTGTATATATCATGTTTTATATATTTTGTTCCTTTGTTAACACTCGTTTTGTTGACTTTTTCAATAAATAAATAAATAAACTGCGGCGGAAGTTTTATCGCAAATACGCCTAGTGAGGCCTACTCATTTAGCATACATCATATTTTTGCACATCCAGCAATGGTGCAGAATTATCAGCCGTGTTAAAAGTGCATGATTTTTTGCAGAACAACATATTGACTACAGGGGTCAAGTCAAATTAGTTCAATATGAGAGCGCAAAGCAGAAAAAGAACGGCGCACGAAAATAGAGCAAGGAAACGCTTCAACTAAAGAAGTTTTACACATTCTTGCTTAAAAACAAAAAGCAACATCAACGGTTTGTGTGAGCGTGATGCACCCAACACTAATGAAAATAGAAGCGCCAATTCCAGTTTAGTAAAACGGACACTAACAACACAGGAATGATGCCACGTTTAGTAAATAAAATAGATAAACAGGCTTAGGCTGCACAACAGAAAGCACTTCGCATAGCAAATTAAAGGTTTTTAAATAAAGCACCAAAAAATTGTTAGATATTTACAAAAAGTAAAGACAAATTATGGTTTTACAGCACAAGTAAAGCACGATAATCATTCTTACCCCTACGTGTTATGTAGGGATTGTGCATTAACTATCTCGGTTTAGTTAAAGTTTTTTACAATACCTTATTTTTTCAAAACAGAAAGCTGCTTCGTTGTGGCAGTNGTGTTATGTAGGGATTGTGCATTAACTATCTCGGTTTAGTTAAAGTTTTTTACAATACCTTATTTTTTCAAAACAGAAAGCTGCTTCGTTGTGGCAGTAAATTGTTTTGATCCTACGAAAAGCGTTGACTAACTACAAAAGTGGCCCTTAGTACGAGATGTCCAAGATGGTACGTGAAGAGCTGTACCATTGAAAGTTTTAGAAACTTGCGGATGCACTGCAGAAGTATTTTCCGGCAGTAGAATAGATATAAATGTGAATAAATGATTTGTGTTACACCGAAGTCATGTCTCTTTGATAACTGTCATATTTGGATTTTGTACATATTTTGGAGTTTGTAACGGCTTCTAAGGCTCGGTTTTGTTCGTTTCTGTCGAAAATGTCTGATACCCTTGTTTTACAACACCAAGAATGTCCCAATAAGGGCATGTTGGATGCGGCCTAAATCGGCAGCTCGCAATATATGGCATTGACTACTTTGGGCTTGACTAAATTTCTTACGATAACAATGATCTCGAAAAACATTTTGTGCATCATTCGTAAAAACTCGTCCCTCACAATTGGAGGAACTTCTTTTATATCACTCTGGGTAAAATTAACGTTTTGGCACTTATGGTACTGTTGTGTTCTGATCTTTCCCTGAAGTGGATCATTCTGCCTTTTAGATAGTCGTACCTGCCTTTGCTAAAAAGTTAAGTCTAATTATACCATCGAAAATAGAAAGACTTGGGGTAAAAAAAATTAAGTTGTCGACACCGTGGATTGATTTTACGTCGAAAGGGGCTTCGACGCGGAATATTTTTTCCAATTCTTTTATGGGCTGCATATATATAAAACTTAATGTGAGCGTTGCCACTTTCCGTTCAGTGAACGTGAACATGGAGACTCTGTTAAAAAATGAACTCAGTCACTGTTATATCCCGTTTCATTCTCTTCTTCTATTTCGGAGACTGCTGCAAACGCTGTGCACTTATAACATCCGTCTTCTAAACGAGGGCCTTCTTGAGTCACCATTTTAACCATTAACCTCTCTGACACCTCTGGTCTGCTCTGTACTTTTCATGAAAATTTTGTGCCAGAGAGGTTTCATATTCCATGATGGTTTTGTTTGTTAACAAGGTGAGCTTTTTCTTAAGCTCATCGTTGAACTGTTAATTGCTCATGTTTCCCTGCCTAAGCGTGGCAGTTTCTTATTCAATCAGATGTATTGGACGCTTTTCGGTAAAGTTCAATCTGTACATAATGGCATCAAAATTTAGTTTTGTCAGCTGAGCCCCTTATTTTGTTTCTCAAAATAAGCACCGCTTGAAAGTGGCGTAAACTCCCTCTATAACTTTTATAAAGCTTATAGGCGGCCTCTGCCGTTTGGCGCTTGACACATAGTGTTCTTGAGCACTATTAAACTGTAAGACATCTAGCGATTCATCACACTGCATGCCCGCCTATAGTGTGCCATCTTCGACAAATTAAAACACTTTGTATTTGGCTTGTGAGTTCCTGTATCTTTCTATGAAGCTCGTGATTAAGTGATGAAAACTGTAACGCATCAAATTATCACAGTTTCGAACTCTTCTGTGTGGGATCTTCTTTCAGTCGTCGTTGTCCAAAGTCGTCCGCTTTGGTGACAATTAAAAATTTTTTTAATGGTCCTGTATTTTGACTCGTGACTTGTCGATTTGATTGTATCTTGTTGTTGGCGAGAATTTATTATCCGGCACCGAGTAACTTGGTAATTGTCCATCTTGGCGCTATCGGCCTTTCATTGCCCTTTGCATCTATCTGAAAGAGGACAGTCCCTACTCTGAGATGGAATGCATCGCATTGTACATAAAAAAGACATGAAAAGTCAGCGTGAACCAGTATGGGAGCAGACGCAAGCGCCTCTTTGGACTCTCGCACTTATTCCCTTTCAGGGTCTTTGACAATAGCACTGTTACCATCCGACGGTCCCCACAAAACCTCGTACTTTAATCGATCGGGCTTTTGGGATTCGTCGAATCGCTGCTTCGAGGTCGGGGTCCATACGTAAGCTTCCGCCGCCTAGATAATTAAGACTATTGATCCAGAACTTGGATTTTTAGCCTCCCGCAGACTCTACGCTACAAGCCTCAAAAATTTCATGCGTGTCTCAACATCGGAGACGATGATTAAAAGATCGTCCAGATACACAAACACCTTTGACCAAAGCTGCGTGGGGATTGCATTGTCATGTTCAAATTGATAGAACGGACGCCATGGCACAGTAAAGGTGTACGCACAGTGTACGCTTTGTTACATTGCATGTAAAATTAATGTAAAATGTCTTATCGATCCGCGAAAGTACACCCCTTGATAAAAGGCAGCGGATAAACGTCTTTGACGGTAACAGCGTTGAGCTTTCGAGCATCCAAGTAGAATTGATTTCCGACCTATCCAAAATTGTAGTGCGGTTAGTCCACGGACTATCAGGGACTTCGATGACTCCACAGGCCAACATTTTGCTTACCTCGCCCAAAAACTTCCTGCATCTAGGGAGATAGGGAAACAACACCGGTACCATCCCTTCGACCAGCTCAATCCTATGAGTTTCCATTGTCGTTTTCCATCCCCGTTTTCCGTTTTTCCTCAAACTGACTTATCTGTTCTTTTAGGTACGGGCAAATATAGAACGCCATGTGCTCTTCAGTCTGCATATATGCAACTTTTGCCCGAACTCGGCCTATAATGGATCGATCCCCGTCCGAAGCTGTTTTCACCCATAACACATTGCGTTGTATCGGTAATCGGATTTCTGCTAGAAACCCCGCCCCAATAAACTCACTTAAGTGCCAGTGTGTAACAGTCCAGCAATATTTTTGGCTTCGATGCTGACCTCTGCGAATCTCTTGAATCGAGTTTCTCGCCTGTTCCGAAAACCTCAACCACACTCCTTCGCTCCGAGCGTCAGCTCATGAATTGGTCACGTGCCTTTTTTATTTTGCGAGTGTTTAAAGGCATCCCGTCCAGCTGTCGTACTTCAAAAATCATATTTTTAACGTTATCATCTCTTCATAGGGTAAGTGCCTTAAATTTCTACCTTACATGCAACCTACACTAGCGTCTTAGTGTATCTTTTATCTTTCACCACTCTCCAGTCGTTGCTTGCCCAAAGTCCCCGCTCCGTCTGTTACCCCGTCGCCCCTCATCCGGCCCTGTATTGCGCCAATTCCACACAGAGTCTCCACTCAATCTGTTTGAGGTATTTGACCTCTCTTCGTCGGTGGCCCGGTAGCCCGGTGGTGCCCACGCGTTTCTTTGGCACAGCGCCCTGACGCGGCGGCTCGGGAGGCTGAGTCAGCCCAACGCTGTCTTTAGCCAGCCCGCCCGTGAATTGATTGCGGCTCGCGGGCGGTTGGGTGAGCCTGACTATATCATTGATAAATCATTATCTTCCGTATTTCCTCTTCCAACCGTATTTCTTCTCTAAAAGGCTGCGTTGTACCGGCTTTGGTCAACTCTCGACAAGTCTCGTGGTCTTGGACGAGGGCAAAATTTATAGCGGGCCCTATGTCCGATTCAATCGCATTCCGAGGCTCTGGTGGGACGTCTGTATACTCAGGCGGGGAGTTGACTTCCATAACAGCAAAGTTCTGCTTGCATGGCAGCGGTGCAGATGGCATTGCTGGCGTCCTCGCTTTGCTAATGCCCCTTACTGCTCGCGCCCCATCTTCTTTTCACGGGTCTTCGCCCGCGGCACTGTTTGTCTCTGAGCTCAGCTGATATAAATGGAATGCTTTGGCCCCCGAATTTTTCCATCCGGCTAATTGCTAATAATAACACTATATTTGATTTCCAAAAATATATCTTTATCTTCTGACTTAGTTCTAAAAATAATTAATAAGTCATGGATAATACATAATTGACGATAAATAATTAAAAACAAAACTCAATATTTCGAACATTAACACAATCGTATACTGTAAGGAAAATCACCGTTTGCCGGAATTAGCCGCCCCTTCAACATACGCCATCTACCAATCCGTTGCGGTCAACACAAAAAAAAAATAGTAATATCCGTGAGCCTTTTGCAATCCAGTGGTAAAAGAATCCTTGATTGACCAAGTGATCTTTAAGGATTGTGCTCGCGAATTGCTGCAAAAACAGATTCGGCTAAACGTTTAAATTTTTGACGCAAACATATCCGGCACAAACACAACCAAAGTTTAAAATTTAAAACATGGTTCCACTATCAACACCACCACCCGTCGGTCAACTAACTGACCGGACGTTAAGCCAGTTGAGTTCGAGGGAGATCCTGCCACATTAGCTCCGTTTATAAGACGTATGGATTACCTGATCCAGCACTACGATACAACGAGCGAAAGTCAACAAAGCGTGATGTTTGGATCTATCAAACTATGCTACTTACACATCAGCGACTGGAAAGCTCTTTCTCAAGCCCTTATCTCGAAATACAAAACACACACAGGTGGAGCTATTGCGAAGCAATAACAATAAGCTTTTGAAAGTTCCATTTATACCCAAATGCAATAAATTACATTGTAAACAATGCAATACAAAGAATTCTTCCCGATAGGCTTTTTATGACATGATGTATTCGCAATATCAATGTTAAGAAAAGAAAATGAAAACAATAAAGTTAATAGTCAAAGCAATAATAACAGCAACCCTAATTATACTCGAAATGCACAGAGCATGACTCCATTCCCAACAACATTTTCAAAAAAACGTAGTCATAACGAATACACTCGTATGCCATTCGGATTGAAAAATGCCCCAGCTATACTTCAGCTTTGTATAAACTTTGTTCTAAAAGAAGTGATTAACAAACACTGAAAAAGGTATTCCAAAAACCTAAAGAGGATAATCTAAAACTCAAATGTTCAGGTCACACTATAAGCCGAAACATATGACCTAATAAGGTCAATGTTTAAGCAATTCAAGAATTCCCGTTACCTAAAACATCAGAAGAAATTAAACAATTTCTGGGATTATGTGGTTATTACCGTAACTGTATTCCAGATTTCGCAAAAATTCCAAAACCTATGACTGAATATCTAAATATTAATAAGTCCTAATCTTACAAAATAATTCCAGTTAACAACTGATGCTAGCAACTCTGCAATTGAAATATTATTATCACAGGATAATGATCCATTTAATAAGCTTCGCTAGTCGAACTTTAAACTTTAAAATTTACAGTACAATTGAAAAAGAATTATTAGCCATCGTTTGGGCAACGAAATACTTTCGCCCTGCTTATTTGGTAGACATTTTGATATTTAAGGCAATCATAAGCCACTTTTTTGGTAAGGTAATATCAAGAACTAAACTCGAAATTGCAGCTTTGGCGTATTAAACTAAACGAGTATGATTTTACTAATAGAGGAAAATATATTAGGGGAAGACGACGTTAATATTTCAACAGATAAAGATGATAATACAAATTGCATACCGATAACAGAAAACCTATCAATCATTAAGCAAGACAAGTCGAATTAATATTAAGTAATATTAACAGTATCGAAACTAAACGTTATTTTACTAAGTTAAAAATAATAATAAAAAATATTTTAAATATATTTTTTTTTAATAATTTTTTAAAACGCATTACAAAAAACCAACCAACATGTAAGTAAGTAAGACAGGAGTAGCAGACGTGGAACGCCTTGACAAAAAAAATTAATGACATTAATTACATTGACATAAATTAAAACAAGAATATAAACCATTTTATTTATTTATAATTACAAAAGAAATCATAATTTTACTGGATGCACTGCCGCTAACATTTTGCTTTATGCAGGTACACTGGCATTCAATACACAACAATTTAAACATAATAAAATTATTAAACTTAACGAAAATCGACAAGATTACGTAATAGAAACAAAATTCAGGCAAGTTTTACTTACACGATCAAATATAACTGGTAATATACAACAATTATATGAGAAACATCATAAAGAAAATAATAGAGGACAGAATATAATACAATAAAAGCAAATTAAAAAACAAAAAGGAGTCTAATGTGAGTAAAATTCACAGGAAACTTTATCATCAAATTCATCATAATACTAACGAAATATTCCTTTCTCCCCATATCCCAACTCAAACCATTGAAACCCCTACATTTATTGTTACACCATACCCCGACAATAAAGGACAAATAATAAACGAAAACATTGCTGGTATATTTTATTTACATAATAATAGTACTATAAATATTTTTACAAACGAAATAGTTAAGGACCAATGTATCGATAATATAATTAAACACGAAACACCAACCTCTTCATTTTATATATCCAGAAATAAAATAACATTCAACAACAAAACAATACATTCATGGAGCACGGTAAAACTGTAATAATCAAGAAATTTGCATAGAGAACAAGTGAGATTGCTCTAGTCGGGACCGCCCGACTAGTAGATACCCTGAACCCAGAAATTAAAACATACACACACACTCTCACCAGTTGATGATTATTGAGCCTTTTTTTAAATTAAAAAAAAACAATTACCAACGGAAAAACAATTGTTCCGCAACCGGGGCTTGAACTCGCTCTCTCCGTCTTAAGATGCACGACTCTTACCATCTGCACCACACTATCACATTTTTCGCGAATGATATAAC
>SCDT01005001.1:0-10793 GCA_004143765.1 Drosophila melanica
TGTTCCAAGTTTCCTTAAAGTTAAAAATGTGAGTTGGGCAACTATTTAAAATTTTCGTGTGGTGGCGGTGCTATTATTTTTTTCGCAACTGTATGTATCAGATTTCAAAAGTATATACAATCGAAAATATGGCAAATACACGTATCACATTGGGTACACAGACAGTTGCTACGAAAATATTTTAAGAGATCGCTGTGAGTGAATTATCATAACAAGAGCATTTTGAGAAATACGAGATGGAATTCAAAGTAACAACAGATAATATGTTGACCATGCAGTAGACGCGAATTTTGAAGGATGCAGCCAATTGAGAAGAACAATGGAGGACGAATTTATGATAAATAGTTGATGAAAGTAAAGTAATTGACAGCAAATTGGTATTTCGAAAACACGATGACAGCTCTATAGGCAGGAAAGAGAGTCGCTGTGTTGCAAAAGGCTATTAGCAGAAAGCCGAAATATTAAATAGCAGCGCTGTTGCTAGCTTTCATATGCCAGTAAACCAAATGGGTATTCTAATTCCCTACCTGAACAGTGAGCTGGAGAAAAAAGATATATATGAGTATACCAGAAGACTTCCACGATGCTCAAATTAGTATCACACATTGAAATTGTATAAAACTAAGACGTACGAAACGAATTGAAGAAGCAAATCAATGGCGCAAGTCGTTAGAAAATATGAAACTATTAACTAAAGACCACCATAGATTACAAGAAAGATAAGCAGAAACATTGCCTGTTCATTTTATAAAAAAAATACATTGATTCCATATTGAAGAGATTTGGCATAACAGACTGCACACTGGCAACTACTCTAACATAGAAGATAGCAATGTTAAACCTAAACATCTTACCCAGCTAAATGAAAATGAGATGAAAACGTATTCCTATCAAAATTTGATTGGTTCTCTAAAATTTCTTGCAGTCATTACACGTTGAGTTGAAACGTATGTAACATATGCTACTTAACGGTACAAAGACTATGGGCCAAATAGGCGACAATTGATATGACGTGATAAATATAGACTGAGCGCCAATTTAACTGATAGGCGTTCTTACTCTGGTATGATTAATTCATTTAATTTTTAAGCGTCACATGCATTTTAGGATTTATACCTTAAGAGGCGTGTTGAAACTCGAATCTGTTAACCCTACGTTTATTATTTACTTATTTGACTCTGATGCCTGTTCTCTCCTATCCAATGCTCACACAAATATGACATTGACCGTCGTTGCTAATTCTTAAACTTCTTAGTAAACTCCGCACTTATCTGCGCACGTCCGTACTTTTTAACATTCCGATCTCGATTGATTTTCGGGACCTTGCGCTCGGCTCTATAAAGTTTGCGAGCCCCTTTTCACCACACAGCTTTTTGTTCTCGTGGCCTAAAATTCACTCGCGCGTTCTCTCTCGCTCTTTTGACTAAGCGGCGTCGCCACTGCTCAACCGTTGTTACCTTGATCTCGACCTCTAAAGTACGCTGATTCCGCTTCATGTGCCCCTTGAGTCTTTTTATACCCTGAACCCATTAAAAACAGGCAGAACACGGTATCTCCGAACCCATATTCTTGATCAGGATGATGAGCTGAGTTGATTTAGCCATGTCTGTGTGTCCATCTGTCTGTCCGTCCGTATGAACGCAGCGATCTCGGAAACTACAATAGCTAAAAAGCTTATCATGGTGTAATTCAGTTCGTAAATATCAGACGCAGAACAATTTTATTTTTATTTTTGTTAGATAACGTACTTCATTTTTTTATTAGTGCGTTTTGCGGATTTTGATGCCTCCACATTTTGGACACCGCCCCCAATAACAACAAAACCATAAAAACCGTAAATTAAATACTACAGACTTGCAAATTGAGTTTTAGATACATTTCAATGCTCTTGATAAGTCCTGAAAATTTCACAACGAATCATACATTTAGTTTAGAAGATAACAAAGATTTCGTTTCCAAAGTAGAGGCAAGCGCACCTAAAGTGAGTGCAGCATGCACTTGTATGTGTACGAATTTGTGTATGTATGTATGAATGCAAATGGGTTAAAATGTTTATGAAGACCGATCGCAGGGTTTAGTGTATCTCTTAGTCGGGCGCCCCCGAGCCTTTTCACTTTTTTAATTTGACACTTCATTTATTACTTAAATTAATCTATTTATAGTTCCGTTTAATACTATCTTAAATTTTATTAAATAATAATACTATTTTTTCGATTGATTACTATTAATACTAAACATTTACCCGTTTAGCCCGGGTCACAACTTTTCACAATTTTTTATACTTTAAAATTCTGGGAAAGTTTTCAAAAAATTGTATATTATTGTGCACCTGCACTACTATTTATGTAGTTGAAAAAATTAGTCTTTTAAAAAATTCTGAAAGCTGCTTCGAATTCATTGCAGATTCGATTTTCTGTGGCAATGACCGAGATAAGGTCATGGCTGATTCATTGATTCATGGCTGTTACTTAGTGTTATCAAAATGAAAAACCCCTAGACTAGGAACAAACCTTGGGGCAAAAGCACATTCAAGTTCCAAAATTTCTACTAGTAGATAGGCGAACATGCTCATCGTAAAGAAGAAAATTAAAAACACTGTCACGGCCACTTCCCCTAATGCCGAACACTCTGCTGATTTGGGTCGATCCATACCAAGTTGCAAAATCAATGTTCATAATAAAAAAGTGTGTATGACTGAATTGCATTATGACATTCTCGAGTAATGATAAAAAATGCAGGATCCTCACTGAAAAATGATTTTATTTAAACAATAAAAAAGTTTTTACTAAGACAAATTGTCAATTTTTCTTTGTCATATACCTTATAAATATAAGTATCAAAGTTCTGTTACCTAGTTTTATCACTGAATTAGTTAATGATTTCCTATGAATACTCTAAAACTAAATACACGACTTCAGACATGATAATTCATCTCAAATCAATTTTAAATTAATTTCGATAAAAGCCGTATTTGGTAACAATTAATCAACACTAATTATTTAATCAACATTATGTAACGTTTTCCATAGGCTGAAGCGCGTCTAGCAGCTCGACGCCTAGCCCGTGCCGAAGCTCGTGAGATACGTATGCGAGAGCTTGAACGGCAGCAAAAAGAGCAGGAGCAAAACGCTGACCGTGCATTTGACATGCAAACCATAAGTACCAGTGTCATTATCGACTCACTAGCATCACATCCCACACGCCATACCTACAGCGGTCTTCTGAACGTGACACGTGCATCAGCTTCACGACGTAGTAGTGAGGATTCTTTGGAGGATGAAGGTCGCAGTTTGCGTGATATCAAACACGAACTTAAGGTATGTACTTTTCATGAATTTAAAATCAGTAAGAAATTTGGAGACAATAAACTTGTTGATTCCAATAGAATAAAACTTAATGTATAAGATTATTAAACTGAAAAATGATTAAAAATAATATACAGTTGCGAAAAAATAAGAGCACCACAACACTGTTTGTTCTTGAGAAAAAAAGAAATTACTGTAGCGGTTTATTTAAATTTTGATTTTTATACTCGTTTACGAATTAAAAAGTGTATTTTGGGATTGTGCAATGTCCGTCTTGCTGTCCGTATGAACGCAATTATTTTCGCTGCTATCGAAGCTGGAGACTTACAATTTTAGATACATACTAGTGTGTACCTGCGCCAGATAGTGTTAAGGATTTTGGGCTGCGCCGACTGAGGGCGTGGCAAACCGATAACACCTAAATTCGCATATCGCTAAAGTCCACAATTTTTAAGCTAGAGTCATCAAACTAGGTATGCATATAGCTGGTGATCTCCCAAAAAGTCTTTGGTATCCCGGCCACGCCCACTATAACGTCTCCCAGCGCCCTCGCTCTCAAAAATCGGATATGCATACATCTTCCACAGTTTTTGAGCTAAAGCCACCAAATTTTGCATATATATTGTAGGAATGCTCCCCCAAATATCAAAAAAAAAGTTGTATGGCCTCAACCTCTCGCCCCCATAAACGAAAGGTCAAATCGATAAGTGTTGCAAATTTTCACAATTTTAGAGCTAAAGTATGTATATAGCTGGTGACCTCCCCCACAGATTGCACTTTTGATATCCCGGCCACGCCCACTAGAACCCCCTCCAGCGCCCCCGCCCTGTAAAATCGGAAATGGCTATATCCCCAACAATTTTTAAGCTAGAGTCACCAAATTTGGGATATATATTTGTGGGAAGCTCCCCCAGAAGTTACAGAAAAATATTTGCGGGCAGTACCCCTCACTCTCCCTTCCGCCCACGTAAACCGCGAAAATCTATATTTCGTACAATTTTAAAACCAGAAGCACCAAATTTAATATGTAGATAGCTGCTTACCTCCCCCAATGATTGCACTGCGGACAAGCACGATCTCAAAATATGTATATTTAACGGAAACTTACAGAGAACTGGTCAAATTGTAGGATGCTCAAATAAAATGATTAAAAACACCTTAAACTTTGAAAAAACAAAATTAAAACACGCAGATGAAAACGACCTATGACCCCTCTTCATGCCAAAAGACTAATTCGTGAGAGCAAAAAGAATCTCTTTAAGCCTGCTGCCGATCTTTAAATAAATTCGACGGACCAAACAGCTTGCAAATATCTTACGCAACATGACCGAAACGCCTGCAGACCATGAGAGGTACCACTTTTTAACGATACACAAAGCCCATGAAGTTTACCAGGGAACAATGGAGGAATATACTTTGGTCAGATAAGTCCAAAGTGGTTATTTTTGGTAGAAAGGGATCGCGATCATCTTTTAGACGTCCAAGGAACACAGGGTACAAGCCCCTGTACACCACAGAAACCATAAAGCATGGATGCTGTAGTGTTATGGTATGGAGTAGGTCCAATACATTGGATAAAAATCATAATGGATTAGCACGTGTACGTAGATATCATAGAGAAAGTCATGCTACCCTTCGCAGAATATGAAATGCCGCTCGTGTGGGTCTTTCAACAGGATAATAGCCCCAAACACACCAGCAAGAAAGCAAAGGAATGATTCAGGGCAATTGTGTGAATTGTGCAATTGATTCCATGCCAAGACGCTGCGTAGATGTTATTGCCAATAAAGGGCACTGCACTAAATATTAAATAATAAATATATATTTCGTATTAATAATTCAAAAGTGTTAACTAATGAATTGGTTACTTATTAGTCATTTTTGAACATTTTAAACCCATTTTTGAAAAGTGGTGCTATTATTTTTTCGCATAATTTTACCAAATTTAATAAAGTTCCTTAAATAGCTTTAAAACGTTAAAAAGAAGAAATGATTGTTTTTTGTCCCGGCTTATCAGTGACTTCCATTTCTAAAAATGTGTTCTGTAAGTGTTCTTATTACCCTGTCCTGTTCCTTTCCTGAACATTCGAACTTAGTCTTTAAAAAAAATTGTTATTGTTTTACTGTGATTTGTACTGCGAAAATGCGCAGCTTATTACTATTTACTACAATTATATATTATATATGTATTTAAATGTTTTATATATATATTATGTATATTTAAATAGTATTAAGCTGCGCATTTTCACAGTATAAATTACAGTAAAACATTAACAAATAATACAGTCGTATCTCCATAATTTGTAACCCGACCAATGGAAAACCTTTATTAACGATCTGCTGGTCCCTTGAACAAGCATCGTTAGCTCGTAATGTTTACATACATTTTGGCCCCCTCGTTAGTTCCGATTTCAGTTGCAGTTTAATAAAAATAAATGTCTTATAAATTTGAATTCATTTTCAAAACCTCTTAGCTTTTATAATTGAATGAAAACTTAAAAAAAAAAAACCCCTTCAGTTTAACTTCCGTTAACTTTTGTAGGCAATTTTATCACATTTGTATTGCTATACACGCTTTTTGCACTTTTTGGTTCTAATCTGAATTTATTTTTTATACCCTGCACCCATTGAAAATGGGTAAGAAAGGGTAAAATGGTTTTGTGCAAATGTATGTAACAGGCAGAAGGAAGCATCTCCGACCCCATAAAGTATATATGTTCTTAATCAGCATCACTAGCCGAGTCGATTTAGCCATGTCCGTCTGTCTGTATGTACGCGTCGATTTCAGAGACTACAAAAGCTGATCTTGGTCTCATTCGGTTCGTATATACCATACGCAGATCAAGTTTATTTCAAAACATCGATAACTCCTTCCGTTTTCATATTATCGATATTTATCGAATTTTCGACTCGGTTTTTTAAGCATAACTCTCAAACTATAAAAGCTAGAGCCACCATTTTTTATGTTCGCGTAAAACATACGAAGAGTTTAAATATTTCAGGTTTTGGATACCTTCCCCCAATCGCCCCCAATATCGAAAAAACCATAAAAGCAAAGCAAATCAAATACTACACCACGTGCAAATTGGTTTGTACATACATTTCGATGATCTGAATAAGTCCTGAAAATTTCATAACGATCGTCCATTTAGTTTACGCGCAAATCAAGAATCTATTTTCAGTAGTGGGGGCAAAGGTAGAGCAATGTTGAATTCTATTATTTTTTCGTTATTCATAATTATTATTATTATTAATTTTTATCGGTTTAATGACAACTGCAAAATTTTCGTTTTCGTTGAATTTTTTGCGATGGTTAAATAATGTTATGTCATTCGTGAATAATGTGGTAGTATCGTGCAGTTGGTAAGAGTCGTGCATCTTAAGACGGAGAGAACCAGTTCGATCCCTGGTTGTGGAACATTTCTTTCTCCGTTGGTAATTGTTTTTTTTTTATTTTTAACAGGACAATACTCATCAACTGCCGAGAGTTTGTGTGCATGTGTTCATTTCTGGGTTCAGGGTATCTACTAGTCCGACTAAAGCAATCTCACCTGTTTTAGTTCGGAAAAATCAATTGAAGAGATAGGCAAAAAAAAACTTACAAACTTTTTATTATCAAAAATGTTAAATATTTGTGTAAATCAACTGAAATATAAAAGCCACGCTAATACTTTTTTTTTACCCTAAACCCATTGAAAATGGTTAAAAAGAGTATAATGGTCTTGTTAAAATGTATGTAACAGGCAGAAGGAGGCATCTCCGACCCCATATTCTTGATCAGGACGACAAGCTAAGTGGACATTTAGCCATGTCCGTCTGTCTGTCCATCTGTATGAACGCAGCGATCTCGGAAACTACAAAAGCTGGAAAGCTGATCTTGGCTTCATTCAGTTTGTACATATTATACGCAGTGAAAATTTTTCATTTTTTTCGATAACTTGCTCCGTTTCATTAATATCGATAAAAAATCGATAAAAACCTTTTGTTTTTTTACAATATCTCGGTAACTAAATGAGCTAGAGGCAACTAATTTTGATACCTCCGGATTTTGGATACCTCCCCCCAATCGCCCCTAGTATCGACAAAATCAAAAAAAATTATATACTACAGACCTGAAATTTCGTTTGTACCTGTATTTCAATGCTGCTAATTAATCCTGAAAATTTCATAACGATCACACATCTAGTTTAGCAGAAAATAAAGATTTCGTTTTTATAGTGGGGCAAGCGCAGTAACCGAGTAAAATGCGTGCGACGTGCATTTGTGTGTGTGAATTTGTGTACGTATGTCTGAATGCAAACGGATTAAAATGCTTATGAAGACAGATTGCAGGGTTCAGGGTATATCCTATTCGGGCGGCCCCGACTAGAGCCCTCTCACTTGTTTTTTTTTAACCTCGTCAAATCAAAAGCCTTGAAATTGGTAATAAAAAAATTGCTGTTCACTTACATGTTTGAATTATTAAATTATTATCGAATTTTTTCATAATATATTTACATGGCTTGTACCAATTAACAAATGGTAAAAAAAGAGATGATGTAATGGTTTTCTGTTAATATATATATGTTATAAGCAATAAGAAAAATAAGTTCAACTCTATACAGTTCCCAAAAGAATCGTGCCAAAAAGAACATTGGCTCTATGCACCTACAAATTCAACCTTACTGATTTACTTTTCATACAACTCGATGTCGGTACACCTCAAATCGCAAGTCACCAATTTTTAGCCACGACCCGTGCCTCTCCCTCCCGTCCCCACAAACCGCAAAAATCTATATTTCGCAGAGTCACCAGATTTGGAAGGTAAATAACTGGCCACACCTTTTAAAGATCAATAACAAAATTTTCCAACTACGCAACCTCCCGCAAATCGCAAAATCTATATCTTGCACAGATTTAAAGACAGAGTCATCAAATTTAGTAAGCCTTCCTTTAGACCTTCCCGAAAGATTGCGATCTTGAAATCTTTCCCACGCCAACTAGAACGCTACCCAGTTAAATTTCCATATTTAGCATGAGGAGTCCGAATTATACCGAATTATAAGATATTAGCGTACAAAGTAATTCATTTTGGTGTCTTAATATTTAAAATTGTGCAAGGATGTAACACTTAACGATTGGAGCTTTCAGCTATTTGCGGTTTTGCGATTATGGGGGGCGGGTGCGTGGCCAAAACCATTTGTCTGTAATATTTGAGGGAGCATTCCTGCAATATATATGCAAAATTTTGTGAATCTAGCTCGAAAATGGCAAATATAGGCCATATATCCACTTGTAGGGAGAATATCAGTTGTCTACATACAAAGTTTGCTGACTTTAGCTTTAAAATTGTGGACTTTATCGAATTGCGATTTTAGGTGTTATCGTTTTGCCACGCCGTCGGTGGAGGCACCCCAAAATCCTTAACACTTTATCGGACGCAGTTACACTTGACTATGTACAAAAAATTGCAAAATTGTCTTTAGTTTGAATCCCAGACGGACATGAATGGAGAGGAATAATGGAATGGCTTCAAAAGTCCTTAAGCACAGTGCTAAGCACATAGCTTGGTTCACAATGAGATCCCGGTAAAAATAGGAGTATTATGGCCGTTAGATCACCTATTAATAATGTTTCCGTGAGCAAAGGCCTAAAAGTTCAATTTGAATCGTTTACATGATAAGGATAAGGCAAATCAAAATAAAAATCGTGACAACTGTATGTTGTTTAAATTAATTCAGCAAATAATACGTAGTACGGTAAAGGTTGAAATGTTTGTAGCTACAAATCGCAGGGCACACAACAACTTCTAGTCGATGGCTTCCGAGTAGGAGTTGCTCACTCGTAAGCTTAGAGAGCTAGATACATCAAATTTTGCCGCATATTCATTTTTTAGTGCTAAAAGAATCTGTTGCAAAAAAAGTGTCAAGACCGATTAAGAAACATAGAAGTTTTTAATGTTCACGTGTTTATAAATTGAAAAAATTGCAACAGTTTTAATGCATTTTCATACAGACATAAAGTGAGTCATAAAAGTTTTGAGACATCTAAATTTGTAAAGTTTACTTTAATATAACTTTTTATCAAATTTAGTAGTCGGCAAAATAATGATATCATAAAATATTTAATTTTATTTCTTGTCAGATTAAAAGAAGAATAAATCTAAAAAAGGCACAAAGTCATGTCAAAAAAGCATTGCCACACTTTTAAAAGAAAGCATAAAATTGTCAAAAATAGAGTGTGAGTTTCGAGTACCTAATAATTGGTCCGGCCTCCCTTGGGCTTTAATGACTACTTCTGACCCATCCTTGATCCAAATTTTAGATGTGTCTTGGGTCATTGTCGACTTTTAACATTTGAATATAAATTTTCCTTTAAAATGTTCACCTTGTTCAATTTGTCATTAATAAATAGTAAATTAATTACTCCAGCTGCCGCGAAACATACCGATACCATAACGTTCCCGCCACTGTGTTAAACTGTCTTCGTGATGTTATTTTCTTGAAGCTCTTTGCTGGGCTTTCGCCATATATTTTGTGAGCCATCTGAGCCAAAAACTTAATTTTAGTTGCTGACTATTACGGTATTCTAAAATTTCTCCGGATTATTAACGTGAATCTTAGCGAACTCTAACCTCTTTTCCTTATTTACCATTGAAATAAATGATTTACACTGAGGCATACATTCATGGTAACCATGCAGTGTATTCCAAACTGTTTCCGGGTAAATTTTTCATTAAAACGTCTTTGGCATCTCGACACATAATTTTTATATAATGTTTTTCACATCTCGTACACTACGACCCCTTAACATGTCGCGGTATGATTTTCGCTGTTTATGATCGTTTTTCGTATGTTTACTGTTATTTCTGTACTGCTTTTCATTTTGTCTACTTGATCACTAACGAAATGCAGTGCTTGCAAAATGATCTATTATGCAACAGTTACCAGATACACATAATGTGTGCCAATACTATTTTGATGTGTTTTGGGCTAGCTTTTCTTTTGTTTTTTTTTTTTACGTTGCTGGTTAGGTACGCAGTAACTGGTCATATTTGTTTGCGTTGTGTTTGAAATAAATAATCAAAACAACCTCCATAAAAACTAACTTATTAATTCTTTAAAAAATGGGTGTGCCAATACTTTTTGACTCACTGTACTGACAGCATGTTTTATAGTTTTTTAGAGTGAACTGCTGCCAGGCAATAAGCAGGCAGTACTTCTTCCATTAGTCTGCAGTCTCGTCTTAATAGTCTTAGCAGGAAATGAGTGCACAAAAATTTTAATCTTCTTGCGGCCTCGGTCTAGCCTTGGGGCTTCCTTTGCGGTAATCGATCAGTTTTTATGGCCCTGCAGAGTAAATTGCTGCACCGACCACCGAATATGTGAACTGCACCTTGGTCCCATTGATATTGTTTTTATACCCTGAACCCATTGAAAATGGGTAAAAAAGGGTATAATGGTTTTGTGCAAATGTATGTAACAGGCAGAAGGAAGCATCTCCGACCCC
>SCDT01005018.1:0-10147 GCA_004143765.1 Drosophila melanica
GATGTGCAGAGAGCAAACAGCGGGGCGTGAGCAAATATATGCTGCCAATGCAAACGTGTTGTCTGTGTAAATGAAAATAATAATCTCTCGGCAGGAAATGAAGGGAAATTCAACAGGAAACTTTTGTGACGTGCTGCAAACATTCCGTGCAAATAAACCAATTCATGTGCAGTTATCGTGCTTATGCCTCCCTGCGTGCATTTAAAAGAAAATGTTAATTGTTATATATATATTTTTTTCTTGAATTAATTTTAAGCTATTAGTGTTCTGCCATATTTTTTGTTAAGTTGATTGTTAACATTCACTTTAAGCCCTGTCAACACTTACAAAGATACTTTTAAAAGCTACTTCATTTAAGAGCTACTGCAACAGTGCTACCAGACTTTTGCCGCAAGGCCATAACATTTTATATGCTCAGTGCATCGCTGCCATTAAAGCCATTTGCGTTTAACAACAACAACAACAGTCTGTGTGTCTGTGGGTAATTATCGCATCAGCAAGCTGCCGTGATAATGACTTTATTTTCATGGCGAAGATAAGTCAAATGCCTTTTTCTTACCGAGATTATTAAAGACTACAGACAAAATTTATGATAAATTTAATTTAAACAATTACGATTGTTGCAGTCGAGTGCGCCCAACTAAGAGATGCCCTAAATTCCGCTGGCGTTGCAAACATGCAAACAAACATACGCAAATCAGAAACACATTTTACTTTTGCACTATGCAAACTTGAGGGTTATGAAATATTTACGAGCTAACGAGAGCTTAAATCGTTTGTACCAGGCCAAAGCGCGAGCGAGCCGAGTTAGAATAGAATAGCCGAATAGAATGATTTATATTCT
This sequence comes from Drosophila melanica, assembly GCA_004143765.1. Classification (NCBI taxonomy): domain Eukaryota; kingdom Metazoa; phylum Arthropoda; class Insecta; order Diptera; family Drosophilidae; genus Drosophila; species Drosophila melanica. Next base: position 845 of record SCDT01005018.1, read on the forward strand.
ACGAGATTGTTCATCAAACGGGACAAGATATCGAAAAATGAAAAAAAAGTAATCTTAATCAGCGAACTATTCCAGTTTTCGAGATAGTTGCATTTATATAAATCAAGTCAACTCTTCGTCCTGATCAAGAGTATGAATGCCGCGTTCAAATCCGTTTTATCTAATATTCAATGGGTTTTAAAACCAAAACAAATAGTATTTTTTGTGTAGTCACACTTAAGCCAAAATCAACGGGTATTAATCGGTTACCGCCCAAAGAAGGACAAAGCATATTCGCCGTGTATTGATCGTCCTGGTAAGCTATGTGTCCCTGCTTACAGTGACAGCCATTACGGCGATGCCAAGGAAACAAAAGAGGCATTTATAGAAACGATTTCGCAAAAATATGACAAACAATCAAAACGTATTTGGAAAAACCGCAACACGGACAACAAAACATGCCAGCTGAGCCCGAGATTTGTTACCCAGCAGCAGAGCCGGGCAGCCTAGTGCTGCCAGAGTGCTGGGCGGTGTTGTTGCTGTTGTTGTTGTTAATGGAGATGAGGCGCGGCCGGCGTGAAGTTGGAAAAATAGCTTTGCCGTTCGTTGCACAGAGGAGGACTGATGAAAATTTATTGCTGCCAACATACCCAAAGGGATTCGCAAATATAATACTACAACCACAGCGGGGCGGATCCGACAGTTGGACGGATGAGCGCGCGAACAGATGGCAAGAAGGCGTCGTCGTCGACAGTGGCAGAGACAGAGACAGCGGCAGCGACAGCAACAGCGACAGCGACAGAGGCATCGACGGAAGCGAGGCGACTGCATACAAACACGTACAGCATGTCATGCAGTTTGCCAGTCCCCTCCACCCGCCTACCCCCTGCCCGGATCTCGATCTGGTATATGCGCTCGTTGCTAACACACTTGTAGTGTGCGTGTGTGTGTGTGCCTGGAATGTGTGTGCTGTGAGTGTTATAGCTGTGCGACAGCTGAGCGTGCGTACGTACGACAAAACTAAACCTATGAAAAATTTTCCAAAAGCAAAAGCAAAACATACAAAATGCGGTTTTCGCAGCGTTCCGCTCCGCCGTGAGGAAATCTCTAAAAAATCTGTTAAAAATATATGCATGCATATGTGTATGACAGATAGAACACGCCTGGGGGGCGAGAAACCCCATTTATCCCGACTTTTATCCAATTCCAGGCGGCGTTTCTGTTCTACAACGTGCTCAGCTTAGCCGAGCTGCAGGCACGCATTCCGCATGTTTTGTTATGAAAATTTAAGTGAAATCACTAAAAATGCCAAACAAAAAAAAACTACTGCTAGATATGCAGATAAACCAGGCCAGGGAATCGGGCCGAAACGTATTTGTTGTTGGCAAGTGGAAATCATTTTGCTGGCAACGTGTACATTTATGAGAAACTTTTGTCAGTTTATAAAATGTGAGTTAATGTGCATCCTTCAAGTACAGCTAAATGGTTTGTTTGGCACGTACAACAGAACCCTGAGTAAGCGAGAGAGGAAACTTTAAAAGAGGTCAAACATAGTGTATGTCTAACTCTTTGGTACCATAAAGAGTTTTTTAGCTAATGGTTTCGGCTACTCAATAAATATTTGTCAACGTCCATCCAAGGCGATGCAATAATGTTTCGGACCGTGCCGCCAATTTGGTACGAGCATCCGGAAGTCCTTCGTTCGCCTTCATTCTTTTCTGTTTCGATGTCAATAGCTACGTTTTATTGCCATGTCCTTTGCATTGACTACACGAGAAGGGCCAAAACAAAAGCGCCCAAAACAGCATTGCTGCTGGAATGGGTGTGGCACTCGCATAGCTAGTTCAAAAATTTATGATCAGTGACAAAAGCACATTTCCACCTGTGATATACATTTACTGCTGCTCACTTTCTGTCTGTGCTGCCATTATTGTTGCGTGTGTGTGTGTGTGTGTGTGTGTCTGTCTCTTGGTTTTGTTTTTATTTTTGGGTTTTGGTTTCGTGTTGTGTACACGCCTTTTCAGTGCCATTGTTACACATACGCCCCCCAGGTCGACCAAAAACGTTGCCAATTCCACGGTGCGCCACGCATCGATGGCCCTTTTATGCGCTTCGCAGTTTTCACAGTTTTTTTTTGTTGTGCCTTGGATTTTTGCGATAATGGAGACAAATGTTGGGCTCTTAAATTTATCGATTGGTTGGTTGGTTTGTGAAAGTTACCAAAGGAAAATATGGCCCTGGCATGCGAATTTGTTTTTATTGTTGGGCTAGCTGGAGCATGTGATTCCATTCTGGGCGCTGTTCAGATTTAACGTTTAAAGTCGAGCACCTGAACTTTCAATTTATTTCTTGTTTTTCATTGCCTAATAGAAGCAAAGCAAAGTCGTCGCCCAGCGGCAAACAATGAATTGCGCTCTGGCCAAAATAAACTTGCGCCAAGATAAGCCAACTATTTGTGCAATGTGCCCGGCGCTGCCCCGCTGCTCTTGGCCACCATTCCAAAATCTTAGAATTTGCCTGCTGTGCCCGTAGAAACTTTCAAATTGAAAGTTCATCGCATTTGGCCAGCTGTGCTGGCTCCAAACTGGGAACGCACAGATGGCAACCAAATTTGTTGAACATTTGTGAGTGTCTGGTTTCAATTCGGTGATGCCTTAAATTTTAAATATTTGCTTTAACGTCGTCTGCGCTTGTTGTGGGCCATATATAACCTTTGGTATTAAGCGGTGATGGCCTGCAGCAGCTTTAACATGTACATCCGATTAACATCCAGATAAACTCGGTTTTAGCTGTATGTGTGCGAGCTTGCGTAAGCGAACTTTGAGTTTTTCCCGCTTATTCAATTCCAGAGTTGTGGTCCGGACCCGGCGATTAGGGCTTAACATTAAACACTGCAACGTGCTCGAGGGCCTCGGCTCTTGGATTTATGCAGTGTTACATTGTCATTTAAATAGGGTCGGGATTGCTGAATAAAGCGCCTGTTCGCGTTTTTTCCGAGCTCTTTTTTTTACTACATCAATGCGTAAATGCAACTTACGTTGAATGCGATGCCAAATAAAAAACAAGCTGGTACTCAAAATGATTCACTGGGAGATACCCAATCGGCCGGATTGAATAACGTTATTACATAAATACTGTTTTTTTATTTGAATAACTTTGCTTTTACGTAAATGCAAATCCGTATGTAAAATAAAAAAATTTAAAATTTATTATAAGCAAAAAATTGTGGTTGTAATAGGTTTTTATTTCTTAGAGTAAGATCACAAAAAAAAAAAAACAGAATATATTCGAATACAAAGCCTCTATATCACTATCGCTATAAATTATATATATTGCTAGTAATACAAAGAAATTCATTCATTTTATCATTCCCTTTTCCACGTCTCTTTAGTGTGTAGGGTATGCAAAATGTTGAGGGCGAAACGATGTAGATATAAATATGAGAAAATACTCGTACACGTAAAATGCATAAGCTCTGCCGCAAGAAACCCATCCCCTCCCATTCCATTCCAATGCCAGCGGGTTCGTGCATTTTACTGGCGCTGCCATTGTTCACTGGCCAGGCTATATATACGTACATACTATATATGTGCATATATATAAATTGTGACTAGAACTTGGTCTGCGATTTCAGTCAACTAGCAGCGAATCACTTACCTCGATTTGAAATGGCGGCATCGGCGCAGCGGGCCGCTAGTAGCACCCATCCCAGGCTAATTACAATCAAAATGGGACAATTCATTTTGCGTGGGGCTTCGTTGATGGAGCGGCTGCACGCCGTAGAAGCCGAAGCGCTGCCGCAGCGTATGCTACGCGGAATTGTTTTCATTGTTTTGCGTACGCCACCAGCACGTCTAGTTGCGCGCCCTTTGTTATTAAATCGGTTGAAGCGGTCTCTTCTGCGTCGCGCGATGTGTTCCCCTAATTGATATGGTGTGTGAAATACTCGAGTTCTCTTTAAATTTTCGTTTCTTCAACTTTTCATCAATTCATTTTATTTTAAATTATTTATGTTCCTCTTTTCTAGTTGAACTTCTCTGTGCTGACAAATTCTGAAAACTGGAAAGATATATTAAAAATGATGTAAGTGCATATTTTGCATAATAATATATTTTTTTTTAATTATTAAGTGAATTTAATTTATTTAATTTAATTTTGTTTAAGTACCAAATTTTGATAGTACGGATTCTTATTTTATATCATCATAATCATAATTTATTAATTTAACAAAATAATTTAGTACCGACCACAACGCAGAATGAGGATATTAAACATAATATAATATAATATATACAAATTGCTGTTTTTTTTTTGTTGAATAGTTGACACAACAAATTAATTTAATTGACACAGAAAACTTTACCACCAAATGCGATTATCACTAAAATGCTTTTATAAAATATACATTTTTTTTTTTTAATTATTCCGTTGGCTACTTTTTATATTCGTTCAGGAAGGAACGTTCGGATGAACTTATTTTGGAGTCTTGTAACTTGGCATGTGGTCTTGTAGTTACAAAGGGTTGTGCCACGCCCACTGACATCAAGTTGATACACCCCAATTAACAAATCTTTTATCGCAAATATATCCTACAATTTGAAAGTTAGATTGCCGGTGACCTCTCAAAGATGTAGATTTACAATATTTGGCAGATAGTTCTCACCTAAAAATCTATGTTGACCGAAATAACAATAGGANGGAGTTGTGCCACGCCCACTGACATCAAGTTGATACACCCCAATTAACAAATCTTTTATCGCAAATATATCCTACAATTTGAAAGTTAGATTGCCGGTGACCTCTCAAAGATGTAGATTTACAATATTTTGCAGATAGTTCTCACCTAAAAATCTATGTTGGCCAAAATAACAATCACAATGAATACAGTTTTCAATTGCTTTAAGCTGTGAAAGAGTATGGTGAAGTCAGTAATATGCAAATCGGATTTTCCGAGAAATGAACGAGGGTAGCATTTAAGTGCCTAACAGAGATGAGGACCAAAGTAAACTAAACTTCAACTTTAAAGTTCATCGCCAAATAACGAATAGCTCTTAAGGACACCCTTATACGTGTAGACACACACACACACACACACACACTTGTGCACGCCTCTTGGCTTGCTCCTATTTCTGCTCTACCCGCTGTCATATTAAAGGCAAAGTTTTACATAATTTAATGAGTTTGCTTTTCGTAATGGGGCTGTGGGCGGGAGCAATCTGGTCAGTGCATGTGTTGCCCTGGCTGTGGGAACACTGAAGAAAAATAAGCAAACAAAAAGTTCAAATTATTTCATTATCACGTCCGTGCAGNGCAATCTGGTCAGTGCATGTGTTGCCCTGGCTGTGGGAACACTGAAGAAAAATAAGCAAACAAAAAGTTCAAATTATTTCATTATCACGTCCGTGCAGGGCAAAACTCAAGTCACAAAACAGACAAAAAAAAAACGAAAAAAAAACAAGAATGTACTTTAAAGCTATAAAAACGGCTTTGTGATGTTGGAGTGCCAGCGACGAGTCGCGACGGCTCATGAAAAATAAAGTTATAAATTTAGATTAACCCATGCAGCCAATACGACTTCCGAGTGGCCTACCTAAAAGGAACTGCCGGCGACTGAGGCCTGTGCACTTGCACGCTCATCCGTCTTGGCTGTCCGGCTCAGCTTTACGGGCGCTCACAATACCCATTAAAGTCAGTGCGCTTCTGGCGTTGACTACGCTACGTATAATTATCTATCGTATTCATTATTACCAGGGACAGCCAGAGCGGGGTCGACGGCTTGGCATCAAGTTGAAACAGCGCATTGGGCTTATGTGCTTGCCGCTTGTCCTGGAGGAGCAATAAAATATTTGTATATATTTAGCTCACTTGAAGGTAACCCAAGGCAGGTGCTCCTACATATATGTATATATATATAATCTGTATATATATATATCACCGCTGGCCATGCAGTTACTCAAAATCATGCGGCCAAGTATTTTATAGAAGTGGGATTGGGCCGGCAGGAAGATAGGAGCTTTTATGTGCCTTGTGCTTGCGCAAAGCTTTTATCATGTAGGTGGCAAACAGTCGTAAATTAACAGGCCGGCAATAAAAGGGGAGAAGAGCTTGAACCATATCCATGGCCCATTGTCATCCGTTAGCCACCTTGTCTGGCACACTATTAGTCTCTCTGCTTTTGTCGGCCAAGGTTATCAGTTTTATGGATGTTCGGCCTACAGATTTTAATATGTGCTTGCCACATGCTGTTCGCTTAATTTTTCTTTTATTATTATTTATGACAGCGCCGCGTGGCGTCCGCAAATGTCTCGTTGGACATTCGGTTTATTTCTTGTGATTTTATGGCTTTCCAAAAAAATATTGTTCAGCTTAAATGTTTTGTTTATCTGCCAAAAATCAACCAATTTTTATTTGACCAAACTAAATATTAATGAATTATTAATAATAGAAATTTTACTTTGGTATATTTGTTGCCATTTGATAGCTAGCCCTTTAAAGCAGGAGATTGCTTGCACAATTAGTTTTTGCTGGTTTCGCTGTTAAACTGATTTTCTGTCGCCAGCCACTGAGTGCCAGTGGGACGTAAATGCAGGGAAAACAAAACTGGCGGAAAGTAGAAGCCACGTCTTTTGTCAGATAGTTGCTGTGGTCGACAAGCGAAACTTTAAAATGGGTTAATTGCATTGTAAACTAGACTAACAAATGGCAAACAAGTGCGGCAGGAAACAAAACAAAAAACAAAAGCAACCACTGAAGCAACTTTGGTATTCGCAGGAGCTTTCTTTGGATTCGATGCNAAATTGGGTTAATTGCATTGTAAACTAGACTAACAAATGGCAAACAAGTGCGGCAGGAAACAAAACAAAAAACAAAAGCAACCACTGAAGCAACTTTGGTATTCGCAGGAGCTTTCTTTGGATTCGATGCGAGCTGTTGGAGATTTTTTAATCTGCCAGCTGGAAGGAACATCATTAAAATTAGCAGAGCCAAGTTTAAAAGTCCGCCAAAGGCGACAATCACCCAGCAGAGCTCATTTCACGCTCTGCTGCAGACACACTGAGCACATTGGTTGGGATCTCGTAATCAAGCCATCAGCCTACGAAACATGAATCCTTATGAGCCGAAAACAAACATGCACAGCCAAAATCAAACCTATTTACGAGAGATGGCCTCTTGCCCAGTCTGCGATATTTTGGGAAAAGCGTCTGTGTCGCGACGATAGAAACAGCAGAAATGCGGAATGTGGCCCAGCAACAGATTGAAATCGAAATGATTAAAACGGTGAATGTAAAACGACACACGCACACTGGATACACTGGATATGTTCAAAGTTCAGGCAATGTCTTGTCACAAGTTGGCCAAGTCAAAGAGTATTGACACAGCGACAAATTGTGGAGTTGGCACGCACGCTTGCACTTATCATCAAACGGCGGGCCTCACATGCTGCAACGTTCCCTGGCCAAAGAACTTTTCATATAAAAGATCTCAGATCCGTTCGATAAAAGATTATTAAAATTTTCCAAGCGACTGCCAGAAGTTCACTGCATCAGTTTTTCAAGTACTTTGGCTGGGGGAGGGGGCTTAAAGGTTATCTGTGCGCTGTGCGTTGTAGACGCTTTCTATACTTCAATATAAGTACTTGCGCGTCTATAAAGTTGGTCGACAGTCTCAAGTACTCAAGTTGAGTCGCGGATTTAGCTGAGCGCTGCGACATCAGATACAAACATACATATAAACAAATTTTTGTATTTTATGGTTAGGGGCAGGCCACTATCCACTGGCCATTGGATCGATGCTGATATAATTCCGCCATATAAAAAGCAATTTGATGTTTGCATGGAAATGTTTGCATTTTTGCTGAAGCACACATAATTCATTCACTATAGACAGTGCGCAGGTCCTTGCCAGGCAAGGCACCTATGTAGTTGAGGCATGAATTGCTATTAGCAGGTCCTGTGGGTTGTGTATTCACTTAGCAATTACGGGTTTATTTATTATGCCGAAATGAATTATCCCTTACCACAGGCCACAGGCTGAAATTTCTGCTTATGCTGCTTTTTTCACTGCTCGCATTTTATTTTATTTTTTTCCTTTTATTCAAGCATGGCTTTCATGCTTGGCTCCTTTGTTACCTGAGCCTGTCAACCAGCTTGTTTGATGTCAACGTCATCAACGTACAATGGTGCATTGAGTGGAAATATGTCTGTCTGTTTGTCTTTATAATTATGCATGAACTTTTTTACAAGTTCCTTCACATTGCCTATCATATTTCTGGCCAACATTTGAGCTTAAAGTAAAGCTAAAATTTAAGTACTTTTAATGGCATAAATACGAATACGTATCAATAATTTAATAAAAATAAAATATATCATTGCTCAAATATAAAATTTGACCTCGGCAATTTAAAAAAAAATAAGGCATCACTCGACATTTGTAACAAATATCGAGTACAACAAAATCCATAAATCTAACAAAATGACAGCTAGAAATTTTGCAAACAAAAAACCGCAGCCAAAACCAATGTTCGGAATTCAGAAAAACTTGTTGAAAAGTTTAAAGACCTAACCGCATAGAATGACCACCAACATTTACAACAACAGAGCAATTACAACTGAGCTGTGGGGTCATGGGGTGACATAAACGTTTGGCAATCAAACGACACCTCCGAAGAAGGGTAACTGTTGGAGTATATATTATAGACAAATATTGAGCAAATAACGACTCTAGGGGCAAAAGGCAAACACGTTGATGCCCCAATTCGGAGACAGCTGCTACGAAAAGCAAACGTGTAAACGTGCTTTGGAAATGTTGAGTAGTGAATATTGAAAATAAATCCTCGCATGACATCAAGTTATGCAATACAAATACTCAACAATATTTTCATCTGCATTTGCACAGCTTCCGTAATTTTTTTCCTTCTTATATGTATTAGATAAAGGGTATACAGGATACAAAGAAAAAAAGGCAAAAAAAAAAGAAGATTTCACGACGTATTATTTTTATGTATTTTTCTGTGTCAGTTGTTATAGGCTTAACACCGTTGAAAAGGAAACGTCGGGGAATTTGGCGGGCCAACCGCCCAAGGTGACGTGTACAAACACAAAACACAGTCACGGCGTCTTATCAACAACAACAACAGCAACAACAGCAACCGTCAGCATCGTGTTAAGTCAACAAGGGCAATCATAATATGTTGTTGGCAATATTGACTGTCGATGTTTGACCTGCTCGAACTCGAATTAAGGGTTGAATTCAAAAGGTGTTAGGTGAAGTGAAGCCTACTTGTATTTATAACCAAGACCTATTCTGTTAATAAGCTCATCGCAT
>SCDT01005026.1:4009-12678 GCA_004143765.1 Drosophila melanica
GTTGACTTGACTAATGCCAAATGAGCAGCAAGAAAATCAATTAAAATCGGAAAATGGGGCAATTTGTCGATTCGCAAACTCACCGTGCTGACGTGCGTCATAAGGGACTGCCGGCTGGTGACCGAGTCCGCGGATATGGAGGTCGAGTCGGACTCGTTGCCACGTGTGTAAAAGTAGCACTTGCGCTTGGCCTTCGGGGAGACGCCGGTGGAGCTAATGTTGCCGTAACTGGAGGCGGGCCGGGAGGTCTTCAGCGGATTGATTGGACAGGAGCTGCCCGGCGCGGCCGCTGCTGTTGACCACATGGGCGAGGAGTCGACCGTCGGCGATGTGCCGACCGCAAGCTCATTGCTCAGGCTGGCCAGGGTGCTGCCCAGGAGCGTGGTGTCCAGTTGCTGATCCCCCAGCTCAAAGTCGCGCAGCGTTGTCGTCGCAGAGACGCATTTGCTGCTCGGATTGGAGGCCTTCTGGCGATGCTTATGGCTCTGTTTGAGCACCTCCGCGTAGTTGACCACCTTGTGGGTGCAGACGACATAGTCGGGCTTCGAGTTGAACTGATGATAGCTCACATAGTAGTCCGTCTGCAGCCAGATCCACTGCTGGCCCTTGGTCAGAAAGCGATAGTAACACGATTTGCCCTCGCCTGTCTGTCGCACTGCAGAGCGAAAGAGACAGAGAGAGAGAGACAAAGAGAGAGAGAGGAATCAAACAATAAGTATTTAACCTATTTCTTGAGCTGCCTACATACATTCGTCGTGGCAGGCCACGATGCTGTCCAGATCGTCAATGTGATAGTAGTCGTACCCGGAGGTGCCCAGCACCTCGAACTGCATGTAGCCAATGATGGGCGGGGCCCGATGGTCGAGAAAGAGGAACTTCCACTCCATGCTGTGCTTTGAGGTGAACTCGTTGCTGATCGGATCGATGATGCTCATCTCGCGTATCAGCTGCGGCGTCTGGATCCGGCCGGTGCCCACAAACACCAGTCGCTTGTCCACCTCGACGCCGGGATTGCGGTGAAAGATGCGCGGCAGCTGCAGCTGGTTGCTGCTGCTTTGGCTGTCCGAGCCGGTGCTGGTGTTGGTGTTGGCATCGTTACCTATTCGGACAAGGGAGCAGGGAGAGGGGCGTTCAAGGGTTGCGTTTAGCTGCAGCTGCTCGACTACCTACGAAAGTAACCGACGAATTTGATCAGCTCGTAGCTGTTGCTCTCCAGCTTCTCGAGGCCGCCGCGCTTCATGTGGGTGTGGAAGGTAATCTGGTTGCTAGCATTGATGTCCGTCTGGTGGGGCTCGACGGCGGGCGTCGGATTCAAAAAGATGTTCAGCAGCGTCTCGTGATCTCTTTCGTAGGCCAGATCGTAGAAGCTGCTGTTGTACAGATCGTGCTGTGAGATATATATATGTATATATATATATAGAAAATGGGAAAGAGGGGGCGCTTTAGTTGCACAGCTCAGTTCAGGTTTATTTTAGAATGGCGCCACCTACCGGCAAGTAGCCCAGCTGCGAGGTAATACTATCCGACGCATAAAATATGGAGCCCACGCTGCTAAACACAATCATGAACCCGTCCAAGGACTCCAGCATTAAGTGCGTAAACTCATCGTTGGTCAGAAATGTGGGCTTCCAGTCTTGTTGTATCTCAAAAACCTTCGAACGATCCGTTGCCTCTGCCAATCGAGATTTATATATATGTATATATATATATATAGCTTAAGATACATTAATTTTATGCCAGACATTTACCATTGTGATTTCTTAGGAATGATATCGTTGACTTCAGCACGGTGGATTTGTCCATTTTGCGATTGGACGGCGTTATCAACGTGCTCAGTTCATTCACTAGTGAATTAAACTGATCCCGGCGCTTCTTTTCGCTCAGATTGCGAGACTTCCTGCAAAGAAGACTGTGAGTTAAAAAAAAAAAAAAAAAGGCCATTCAGAAATCGAGACAATAGACGCTTAAACGTTAAGCTAAGCTCTAGGGTAACGGGGCTTTACAATGGACCCACCCAACCACCCCACACACCCACCCACACGCACACGCACACGCACACTTACGCACATTGAACAGCTGCTCACCTTTGGCCCACGTGTGCCCTGCAACTGATGCTTTGTCTGGCGTTTATTAGACCCATACGCCCACATGCTCACACACCCCACCTCGCTCAGCTCGCTTAGCTCGCTTAGCTTACCTTAGCGCATACATATGGGTAAACAGTTGCAGGGGGAGGGGCGGGCNATGCTCACACACCCCACCTCGCTCAGCTCGCTTAGCTCGCTTAGCTTACCTTAGCGCATACATATGGGTAAACAGTTGCAGGGGGAGGGGCGGGCAGGGGGTGGTGGGGTTGAGAGTTTTCTATTCTGTTGTCGCTTTGCATTTGTTGCGCTAGGACAACCATTTTTTGGCTCGGGTTTTTGCATTTGACATTTGCGTGTCAATAAAATGAAACACATATAGAGCCGAGCAGAGCGAGAGAAAGAGAGAGCGTGTGAGAATTATGAAACGAAAGACGAAGCGACAGAGTGGGGCATGCATTGAGAACTTCTTGTTTTGTCAGTTCCTGGAATACAGAGTCATTTGGTAAAAAAAGTCCCTAATTGACAATCCAAGAGCTCAGGCATGACAGACATAATCAAGTTACTTCCTAGTTAAGTAAGTCCTCTGTTTACTTAATCAACTTTGGAAAAAAATTAGCTTAATTTTTATAAATTAAAATACTCGTTTAGCTATTTTGCTTGATTATAATATTAGAAAATCACACAGATATTTGAATTGGGTATATAAAACAAAATTTAACTACGTCCTGCTCAAATGCGGTTTTGAGTCGCTCCAATAGCTCATACTCTGTTTCTTTGTTATACTTATGCGACGATAACCTTGTGCTTATTTATAGATTCAGCGCTTTAGTCTAGTTACATTTTTTAACCCTACTCAAGGGGATGCGACTTTTCTCAGGAACTGTAAAATGCAGAAGCTCACATGCAAAAAAAAAAATCAAGTTTCCTTTATAAATTTAAATGTTATACTAATATTGAACACATTCTATTCTCTCCTTTTCTAACCTTGCTTTAATGTGGTTATATAAAATTTTATTTGCATCTATATCAACTTGGAATTTGGTGCTATCAATTGTATGATTTAGTATTTAAATTTCATGAGAAGCTGTCCACAATAAGTCAGCTTTAAGTGTTTCCGTATAAATGTGATTAAGTCGTTATGCTTGCCCTCTCGCTCCTTAATTCGTTCCATTCTCCCTTCCCCGTTAACACTATTGTATTGCGAACTTGATATGTTTAACGCAATACAAATCACCGTGCTTAGATATTATGCAATATCAAAGAACAGCCAATGAATAATTTCAATTAATAATATATATATATATATATATGGGTATGTGATAAGTGTTATAATATTTGGTGAGTGGCCAAAAGCCAAATCACGCTCAAATTACAGTTAATTGAAGTTCTGACATTGGCTTCAAGCGACTTTGATGCGAGGTGTCTGTTGCCGTGCAGAAAATGTGCCAACTGTGGCAGTTTTTTTTTTTTTTTGCTTTTTTCCCCACTCCCCTTTTGGACTGGTCAGCGGGAAGGTGAGAAGGGGGGACGTTCCTACTCGATTACCGCATAGTTGTTTTGCGTGGTTTCAAAAAGTTTCCCCATGAACTATACGATTTTCACGTCATGGTCATGGAAATTTTTTAGGATTTTCTTGAGCTGCGCTCAATTTAATTTAAGAAAAATTTGCGTTTTAGCCCCCTTCCTTTCAATTTTTTATTAACCGCGTCACAGCCTCATAACTGTCAACTGCAGTGCAGCCCTCATGTCGTTGGTTTTTCTGCGGCTAATGTATTTATATACGCGTCTATCTGGGCTGTTTGTTGTTCTTGTACTTACCTTTTCGTGTCATCCTTATCGTCGCTTTCGTCATCCATGCTGATGTTTATCAGGTAATCCACTTCCAAAATGATTTAGTAAATTGATCACAAAAAAAAAACCAAACACACACACACACACACACACCTTTTCACTAAATATTTGAAGTTGGATAGTTTAAGCTTTACATATTTCTTGATTTTTTCTGTTGTTTAAAATTGTATTTTGTTCTTTTCTTTTTTAGGTAACATTCATTCCGCGGCTTATTTTAATGAATTTAAATGCTTGCCACATTTTCATTTTTCTCTTTTTTTTTTTTTAATAATTTGTTTTGTAATTAGTTGAGTGCTGTTTAAACAAGTAAAAAAAATTGTTGGTATTATTATTCGATTTTTCTTGTAATTTTTTTTGCTGCGCAACTTTTCGCGTACCGTCAGCAACAAGTGCAGTTTTGTTTCTGGCTGGCATTTGCCCGTCCATTTGCTGTCGACAATACGGTCACATAAACACACGCACACACACACACACAGACGCAGACGTACGCAGGTATTGTTCATGGCTTTGTGCTGCTGGCAACAACAGCAGCATCCTTTGCCAAGGAGTCGTTGCTGCTGCTGCTGCTGCTGCTGCTGTTGTTGCAGTTACGTAAGGTAAACGACGCTCGCTGTGCTGCGCCTGCGCATGTGCCACAGCGCCCACCCTGTGCCCAATTTGCTGCGACCAAGCGCCAATCATTGCAGCCGTGGCAGATGATGCACTTGAGCAACCCCTAAAAAGTATGCTACGTTATTTTGCCCCTGTTACTAAATGCGACAGCGAATGCCATAACAACCTTTAACGAGTTGTTGTTGCTCTAGTTGCTGTGCGTCTGTGTGTGTGCGTGTGTGTGGGCAGGCAGGCGGTCTCTGTGTGTGTGTGTGTGTTTGTGTGTGTTTAGGTGTGCGTGCATCGAGCAGCTGCTAACCAATTGCCTGGCTGCGCTGTCCTTTGCCCCACGCTTATTTTTGGTACTAAAACACGCACACACAGATTGCATAATGCGCATTTGTGTGAGTGTGAGTGTGAGTGTGCGTGTGTGTGAGACATTATATTTTTGAGCAGTCGACTTTGGTTTCCCTGTTGTGCTATTTTGCGAAGGGTTTAAACCAAGCGTCGCGCATTTAACATACAGCAAAACAATCGCTTGCTTAATTGCCAATTGATAAGGCTTCAGGTGGGGCAATTTGTTTGCCGCAAAACTTTCACTGCTGCCCCACAAGTTGCCGCCAAAGAAAGTGTCAAAGAAATTGCTGCATTCTTGTTCGTCTTCTTGCTGCCGCTGCCGTTGAAAGCCTGGCAAATGCTAAAAAGGCTTGCAACAATGCGGCAAAGTTGCAAATGTTGCTGCCAATTACCCTTAATTAAAAGCGATTCTAGCGACGGCTTTAAATATGCAGTTCAAAAGCAGAAAACAAGCGGCTTAAAAACATACACCACACACACACACACACACACACACACATGGAAACATATATACATATGTGTGTAGTTGCTTAATTAATCCGTTTAGCCGTTTGTCCGGCGAAGCATTTAACGAATCATAATTTCCCACATGTATTCAACAGTTACAAATACAGGCGACCAGCGACATTTTAAATACACATCAAAGCCAAAATGCCGACAGCTTTTCCGAGGTCAATCCCCCACCCGCCCACGCCCCGTTCAGACGCTGCTCCTGGCAAGTGTTGCTGGTTAACCCTAAGTAGATGTCGTTCTTGTTGTGTTTCCTTTAAACTGGCTGAGTTCGGTTTGTGGACTGCGGTTTTGCCAGCTTTCAAAAGTAGCCGCTGATAATTGCCAACGTGTTGTTAAATGGCTCGTATTGCAATTAATGCGGTTTGTTGCCTGCAAATTGCCAATGGCCAAGACTATACCAGAGCAGTCGACCGAGGGGGGAGGGGAGGGGAGGGGAGGAGAGTGAAGGAACATAGGGAACAGGGTTTGTGAGATTTATCAAATTACAATGCATTAGACAACAATCTGATTACTGTGCATAACATAACAGCTTATCAACGAGAAAGTTGTAGTAAAAAGTAGAAAATAAGAATGCAATTCAGATAACATGAAATCAAGACAAGAATCAATGAGAATTGCATTATGTTTCTATGAATTATATAAACTGAGAGTATCTATCTTTATGAAGCTTGCAGCATTGGGGAAGTGAAGGAGTTGAGTTATTAAAATTGAAAATAATCCACACAAGCGGCAGCGATTTAATTATCATTCACCTTCACTTAAACCAGGCAATTGCCAAGTAAAACATTTCAAACGTAAACAAATAGTTAAAAGCTTTTGATAACTACATATCCGCCTCTCCCACCCCCGCCCGCGCGCCAAACCCAATTAGACAATATTGTGTTCTATGCTCAGTTGGCATTGAGAAGCGCTTTGCTTTTGTTTTTGTTATTCGCAATGCGGAAGCGAAAAGCTCGAAAAGCCGGTTGCCAACTGCAGCCGCAAGATCGTTGACTGACCTACTCAGGCGAAAGCTCGCCGCCTTTTTTTCTGTGCGGCTCTCTGCTCGCGCGTTCGCCCTCTCTCTCTCTCTCCCTCTCTCTCTCACCCATTCTAAGACTCGCGCGCGCTTTTGTCGGGCAGCTAACGTCATTTGATTGCATTTCTAAAGCTTCGCTCATTGCGCAAATTATCGCATACTTGCTGTGCCTGTGTGTGTGCCGTGTGTGTGTGTGTGTGTGTGTGTGTGTGTGTGTGTGTGTGTCAGTGTTTGATTTCTTTGTCAGTGAACTTGAGCTTTTGCTGGCTGCGCTAATTGCATTGCGATTACAGCATAGCGCAGTTGTATGCGTGTACTTGAGTGTATCAGTGTGTGTGTGTGTGTTGTGTGTGATAATACCGCCCCTTCGCCCACCGCAGCTCTTTGCCGTGTCTTCTTTTGCTGCGCTCCGCCTTTTAGAAATCTTTGCGACTTTTGTAATATTTTTTGTTTCGCTCGCACTGTGATACTTTTGACGAGCTTACTCTGTGCACACATACACACACACTCTCTCCCTCTCTCTCGCTCTCTCCCTCTATGTCAGTTACCTCCGCTCTTTACCTGTGTTTATTGTTATTGTTGCCTTAAACTTGACTTAATTAAATATTTTCTTATTCTTTTTTTTTTTTGTTCAGTTTCTCTATTTTTATCTTTTGCCAATTGTCTGTCATTCATTGATTTATTGTGTGTCTCCTTGTGCCCAGTTTTCTCTGTGTTTATTTCCATTTACGCTTTGCCCGCACTTCTGTTAGTCAGAGACCGCTAGTTGGGCCTTTTACCTATTAAGTTAAGGGCTTTATTATTGAACCCACTTAAAGATTTCCATTTGCGGCACTCGCTGATCTCAGCTTTGAATATTATTATTTCCACTTTCAGCGGACAGTCAACAGACGAACGTACTTTACTTTATGCACAACTGTAATGATTCCCATAAGCTGTTGATCTCCAAGCGGGTAAACACTTCATCTTCCCGCCGAACATTCGATGGGGCACTCCGAGGCGGATGTGCAGCGACTCATTTGTTTTTCATTAATTACTTTGCCATCTTGACACTCACTAATTTTATTTTAATTTTTGTTTCTTTCTTTTTTTGTTAAGGCACGTTTCGTTACTTTGCTATTGAATAATTAGACATTTACATTTTCAAGCCCAAACGAAATACAGTTCTTTTTTTTTTGTGGGATTAGGTTAAAGAATATATAGAAGTGAATACGCTCCCTTTTGACAGCACAGCAAATATAATTATTAAATTTTAAAATAAATATATTAATTTTCACTGTTTTTTAAATTTATCTTATATGTTTATATCTGTCGAAAGATACTTATNTAAATTTTAAAATAAATATATTAATTTTCACTTTTTTTTAAATTTATCTTATATGTTTATATCTGTCGAAAGATACTTAAAAGTTAGATGCGTATTGCTAAAACGTTATAGCTTCAGATATTATCCCTTACGATACGACGCACAAAATCAGCTGGCCATTAAAGTACCTTATCTTTCTGTTGTTAAACCATTTGATTTTCTAGTTGGTATCATATGTACACAAAAATTTATATATATTGGAAATTCAACTTGGCGCCGAACTACACTTTTGCTATATATACATTTACTGATTACAGGAGAAATACGAGTTGAACACGCTTCATCTCAATAAAACGCTCAAGTTGGAGTATTATGTCATTTTTTTTGCGAGTTGATTGGAAGACATAATTGAAGCGATGAGTTGAGCCAAGTTTAACTCCGTTGCAGCATATTTGTTTAGAATTGACTGGTTGTCAATCGAAATGGTTTTGCACTGGCAATCTGGTTGGCTGGCGCATGATCACACAGATGCACACACACTCACGCTCATTGCCAAACAGGCAGGCACACCAATGCAGAATGCACACGCGCACTGATACAGAGACATTAACACACACACACACTACACACACACACACACACACACGCTACGACTTGACGCTCAAACGCTGACGGTGACGTTTCAAAAAGACGCTGCTTGAACCAGACACAGAGCCCCAACCCCCCAGCCCGCCCACCTTCAACCCCTTAGCCCCAAACGCTGAGCTAAACCCAAGCACAAACACCGCACCCCGCACCCCGCACCCCGCACCCTGCATCCGCAGCAAACGACTTTGACAATGAAAATTTGCAAAAATTAAAAAAAAAAAAAACAATATATGTATATATTTTTAAAAACTATAAAAATAATTATTAAAAAAAAAAAATAATAATAATGCAACAAGCT
>SCDT01005044.1:0-10044 GCA_004143765.1 Drosophila melanica
TATATATATATATATATATATATATATATATAAATATATATTTCATGTGTCGCTTACATGTTCGCCCTTTACGGTATTTATCATGCAGAAGCTAATGGTGCTGAATATGCCTATAAATACATGTCCTGTCGTTATCTGATAATGGGTATCTCCGGACATGGCATCGATTATTATCCACCACCCTGCAAAGAACTGGACAAACAATCATCAATTGCGCATTCCGGCTAGCAGTTTACACGCCACCTACCAGTAATCCGGACGCCAGGGCGGCATTTTTATTCCTTGACGTCTCATTTGTGAACCAGTCCTTAATATTTTCCAGCAGAGCCATTGTTAATTTCGTTTAAAAATTGTTTTTGCTCAACAAAAAACACAGATAGACAGACTTGTCTCTGAACAATGCACCTGTACAAATTATCGAATGTATCGATACTCGACAGCTATCGTGTATTCACAGCTGTTCAGGCGCTATTAGCTGTAGCCCTGGTGATAATTCGGCAGCAGCGGGTAACAACTCTATTTGCTAGCACGTGTGACCCAGGCGGCGTAAACAAATTAATTTCATAAGAAAAATGAAGAAAAAAGCGTTGGAAATTGTCGACGGCGAAGAGGAGAGCAATGCAGACGAATCAGCAGAATCGGACAACGAAAGCGAACTAGATTTGGCGGCCAGCGCAACCGAATCCGACGATGATGATGGTGATGATGATGATGATGATGATGAGGAGAACACGGAAACGGATGGCGACGAAGAAAAAGCAGAGACTGCGCGAAAAACGAGAGCAGAACTCATTGAAGAACAAATACACAACAAATACGAGCAGCTAAAGGGCACACGTCTCTATGTGCGTTTTCCCCAAAAACTGCCATTGGATGAACAGGAGTTTGAGGCAAAGGTGAAAACCCTGCATCCGCTGATCGCTAAAGCGGCGAAGCCCCGTCAAAAACATGCGCGCTTCTGCCTCGTGGAATTTAATTCGCAAGATGATCGTGACGCAGCCCTGGTGGACATAAAGAAATCCATTGAAAGCGATGCGGCCTTTAAGGGTCTATTTGTGTCGCTGCCCAAAACGGATTCTGATGAGTTTGTCAGCGAGCTTGTTGCGCGCAAGCAACAATCGCTGGAGAAAAAGAAGACGAAAATCCTGTTGAAGCGCGCCAAAAAGCAGGTGCAACGCAAGGAGACCTTCACCTCGTCAGTTGTCATTACCAATCTGCCCAAGACCACGTCGGTGGCCCAAGTGCGCAAACTCTTCGAGAACGCCGTCGATATACAAATCAAGCCCGGCAAAGGCAAGTTCCGGGACTTTGGCGCTGCCACAGTCACCCTGCCCACCACGTTCGATGCACGCAACGCCCTCAAGCAAGATCTGAGCATTGGCGGCACCAAGCTCATCTTACGCTTCAACACGCAGCAAAAACGACGTCCGAAAAAGAACCTGAAGCGCAAGGCAGCCGGCGAAGAGCTGGCCAAGATCAGCAAGCATAAAAAGGCGAAGAAAGCTGTAAAGGCGGAGTAGACTATAGATTTTAAACAAAGAAACTATCTAGAAATAACCTATTTACCTAATGTGTAACTACATTTTTTTTAAAAGCTGCATTGTTAAAATGTTAAATAAACCAGGCTTTAACAAAAATAAGGAGCGCTTAGTTAACCCAAGATTTCAAAATCCTTACAGACATATAGATTTTTACTAAAAGAAACTTGTTTTTTTTTTATCGATCTATATAGGGCAATGTTTTGATTGTTCAAAGTATAGAATATAGTTATAAGTTCTCTTGTTTCATTTTAGTTATTTTGTAAAACCAACATTTTTTTAAACCGAAAATTCACTTAATAAAACAATTTGTCCTATGATTTAGTTGTTCGGAGCACAGAGATATCCATTATTGCAGGTACTGAATTTTAAGAAACAAAGAAGTTTATACCAACACAACCTATTATTGCTATAGAAGATGCTAATTGGTACAAAATTGACATATATTTATATGGTTTTTTATACATTAGCATCAAATGTCAATGTTAGTCAGAATATCAAAAAAGTTGTAAATAATAAAAAATAAATAAAATGTATAATTCAAACTGGTCCGATTCAACAAACATTGATAAATACATACTTACATGCACATATATATTTACTGCCTACAAATAAAAAGTTTCCTTAAGATATCGCTGGCCCCATGGCAACTGGGAGAGGAATGTGGATTTATTGACAGCGCTTTTTCAGCTGCTGATAACATAAAATATTTATACTTGATGGGTTTAACGCAATTTTCTAATAAATAATTGCCATTACAATTGCCATTACAATTGTCTAGGCCAACGTATGAGAAATAAATCAAAATCGCAGTCAAAATAAATTTTAAAATATTTATTATCGTACACGATATACATATACATACATAGCTTTAGATAATTCTTTAATAAGCCGCTCGAGTGTTACTGGATATACATAGGTTGTTCACTAAGCTTATATATATATATATATACATATNNTATATAGTATATATGTAATTGAGATTATTTTGTGCACAGGGATTTGGGATTCAGTTTTTTTTTTTTTTTTGTAATATGTACTTCCAACGATAAGTGTGGCGACTTTTATAATTCATATGTGTTGTTCAGTTTTCAAATACAAAATATTCAACATTCGCGTATAGTTTATATGTATTTATGTTTGTATAACTCACAGTAGTTGTTTGTTTGGGTTTTTTTTTTTCTTTTTTGATGGTTCTGCTGATATCTGTCACATATAACGCAAAGGGGATTTAGGGGAATTCCCCGTATAATTTGTTGTCTGTTAGGTTTTCTATTGATTTTTTTTGTTCGCGCTTGCATTAATAGACAACTGACATCATATATATATATATATATGCATGTTTGTGGTAGTTATCAGAAAATTAATCAGCTTTATATAGATAGTATTGAAAAAATGCAAATCGTTAATTTTTTCTATGAAAGCGAATTAGAATGGGAAAATGTGTGTTCATTTTTAGCTCTTTGTATTATTCGCAGTTACATACATCAAATACTCTTAATTTACTACAATAAGTTTTGTTTTTAGTTTAGTAAATTTTGTTTTGTTTTCTTTTCTTTGTAAATATAATCAAAATTTATATTTATCTGCGCTTTGTAGCCAGCCGTTCTTAATTCAGTTTCTTCGCCTAACTTCAGTACCGCGACACTTCGACAGTCTCACAAATTTGCTGTTATTGTTGTAGTACATACTTTCATTTTGCATTATACAGATTAATACACATAAATACATATACATATATATATTATATATATATATTGTTTTCGTTTGTTTAACTCTTTCCTCTTTACAAGTTGACTCAAGCTTAAGGGCATTCAGATTTAATAAGGCGTTGAACATCCGCTTAGTTCGCCGATTAAATGAACAGCAAAAACCTTTAACTTTANCGAAATGTATATTTTATATATGTTTATATAAATATATAAAGGAATATGTATAGCTGATAAGGTGATTGCGCAGCCTGTTTGAAGACTCAATTTGCGATAACTTGAAGAAAACGATTTAAACATTGAAAGTTGAGAGCTAAATAGTTGTTTTTTTTTTTTGTTTTTTATAGAGATTTTATAGAGATTATCGGGGTTCTTTGGATAGTTTCTGCGTGTGTGTGTGTGTGTGTGTACTATTTTGTAGTGTAACCCGAGATAAATTACGTGTGCAGCAGCCGATCTCTCGCCGATGGTGAATTATTTTGTATGGTTGAGTGTGTGGCCTGTGTGGCACCGGCCAGTGGATGATGCGCAGCAGGTGGTGGAGGTGGTGGTGGTGGTTGCGCTGGCGGCGAACGCAACGGAATTGATGGCTGAACAAAACGCACACGTTCGGCATCCGTGGCGGGATTGTTCACAGCCGATGCGCCAGCTGCTGCATTGAACGCCGACGTAAACGCTGTGGCGGCTCAAAGAGTGTGGTAATTGCGCTCATTGCGTGCCTTGTAGAATTTGTAGGCGACCACACCAATGGCCAGCAGGCCCAAGGTGAGCACAATGCCGCCTATAAACGAGGAGCCATCGAAGTGGCCGCATGGCACCGGCGCCGGCTTGGCTGTGGTGGTTGTCGACGGCGCTGGTGTGCTGCTTGTTGTCGGTCCAACGGTTGATGAGCTCGTCGGTGGCGAATTGGTTGTTGTTGTGTTTGGTGTAATTGGTGGTGTAGTTGGTGGTGTAGTTGGTGGTGTGGTTGGTGGTGTGGTTGGTGGTGTGGTTGGTGGTGTGGTTGGTGGTGTGCTTGATGTAGGTGGTGTTGTTGGTTGTGTTGGTTTTGGTGTTGTTGTTGGTACTGTTGGTTTTGGTGTTGGCGGCGTTGATGTTGGTGGCAATGTCGATGTTGTTGGCGGCACCGGCTTCACCGTAGTCGAATTATCATCGGGCACCGGCACTGTTACAGTGATGGGCGCAACAGTAGGCGCACTTGTAGTTCCAGTTGCTAAAAGAAAACACACAAATATATACATATATACATACATTTTATAAAGTAATTCAACCGGGCTCAATAGAAAGTTCTTTATGTTGAAATCTTCTTCAATTACGCTCCACACCTAAAGACACACACACATACACAAATATATATATATATATAATATATATATATATACGTGCATATGTATTGCAGACGAGTGTGGCATTTAAAATTCCAATACAGGCAAGCACACATATACACGCATGCATGTATAAATTTGTTGTTCACTGCAGGCAGGCAGGCGCTGGCAGGCACACACACACACACATGCACACAAACACACGCTCGCAGTTAAATAAAATTCGTTGTGGCACTCTTACCTTCTTCTCCACCGCCTCCCGGATGACAACGGTACGAGGCAAACAGTCCGACAAACAGACATAATAGCAAATATTTGGCCTGAAGCTGCATTTTATGGTTGATTTACTTTACGCTTTTAATGGTAAATTGCACGGGCGCCGATTAGCTTGTTTACTTGGTATTTTCGAGAATTGTGTCGCTTGACGTGTTAGTTAATTCTGCTGCACACAAAAAAAAGGAAGAGAAGTCGGTGAAAAACCAAAATAACCAGAAAAAATATAGCAGCAAATGACTTGTGTCTAACCCAATGGGTGTCAGTTTTACAGCAAATCTTTAGCAACTTTTTAGCCTACATATTCCACTTACCAACAGAACGCGCAATTAGCGAATGATTAATAAAAATCCAATCGAACGAATCACGAACAGATTTTTTTTGTAGCTGAGCTGACACAGCACAAGGTTGCACTTGTTACGATAGCGATAATAAAATTGCATGACTATCGTTCATCGATAGCGCATACATTGCTGCACTCACGCAACGGTCACACTAGTCACACACACTGACTCAGACACTGGCTTTTTCCAATTGCTGTATGGGAGCGGATTTAGATAAAAAGAAAACGCGTTAATATCGTGCAATAACCAAAAATGACATCCTACGTACGTGCTATGTACGATTTCAATGGCGAGCCCGGCTCGTCGGAACTGTCAATTGTCACCGGCGACATACTAACTGTCACCAGGAGCGATGTGGGCGAAGGCTGGTGGGAGGGCAAAAACAGTCGAGGCCAAATCGGGCTCTTTCCAGCGGCTTACGTGGAGGTGATGTCCGCCGCTGAAGCGCGCCAGTTTACCACCGGAGCAGTGGACACAAGTGCCCAGCCGCCCCCCGATCCCTTCGACATGCCAGCGCCGCCCCGTTACGATCATACGGCGGATGACGACAACGATAGTATTTGGTCGGACAGCGATGACAACGAGACGTACTCGGAGATTGCGCCAGCGGGCGGCAAGACGGGTGTGGGAGCAGCACGCACAAGTGGACTAACGCATTCCGCCAGCGATTACGACAACAGGCATCTGCCCATAGCGCCCAACGATGATGGTATGTCGCTGAACTCCGCGGCGACAGGTGCTAGCGCTGCCACCATTAAGAAGGGCATGTTCGCCAAGAGCTCCGATTCCTACATACTCGGCCTGTCCAGCACCAAGGAGAGGATACCCGAATGCGAGCTGGCGTACATAACACAGGTGGAGGATTCCATTTATCAGTGGACACAGAACCATTCGCCCTACTCTGTTATCGTGGCCAGTCCCAAAAAAGAGTCCAAATTCAAGGGCATGAAAACCTTTATTGCCTACCAGCTGACGCCTAGTTTCAATAATATCTCCGTGAGTATATATTCAATATTATTTATAGTTATTTACGTCCGATCAACGACTCATTCAGTTATACATAGATATAAACCCTCTGAATTGTAGTTGTGTGTGTGTTTGTGTGTGTGTAATGGGGACTGCTGATAACACTGTGCAACAAGTTACAATTTTTATGCATATCCAATTGGAATGCGTCAGAAATGATTCCATAGTTGAAAGTATACAAATATAAAAACTAAAACATTGTAAGAGGGTAATGTAACGATTAAAAAAAGCTTTTCGATTCCAAAAAAAAAATACATATTCCTAATCAGGATCACTAGTCGATATGACGTCATCTCTCTACTTGTTACGATGCAAACATTCTCAATTTTTAAAGATTTATTTATTTATATTTATTTATGTTTTATATCTAATAGTTTTAGTTCATTTGAATTGTACTCTCTACTTGTTTAAAGTGGACTTAAACATTTACCACAAATATTTAATTGTTAGTATTGGCCAGAACGGTATTTTGTTGCTCAGTGTTATTATTATAATGCTGTGAGTTGTAGTTGTAGTTGCAGTTGAAGTTGAAGTTGCGAGTTCAATTGGGGGCAAACAAAGGGGCAGCCAGCGTTGCTGACCAACTCATAGTCCATTCAATTGTTGCCCCCACTCTGTGTGTAAGTGTATATATATGTATATGTGTGTGGCAACTGTTTTGTTATTGCTATTACACATGACTCAGTTTTCTGTGTCACATTTCGCAATTTAATTTCTATCTAATCTGGCTGTCGTTCTTTTTGTGTCCGATTGGAACGCAGGTGTCGCGTCGATACAAACACTTTGATTGGCTGCACGAGCGGCTGGTTTATAAGTTCTGTTTGATACCGGTGCCGCCACTGCCGGACAAGCAGATCTCTGGACGCTATGAGGAGCAGTTTGTCGAGCATCGACGGGTCCAGCTGCAGGAGTTCGTCGATTGGGTCTGTCGGCATCCGGTCATCTCGAAATGCGAGGTGTGGTATCACTTTTTGACGTGCACGGACGAAAAGATCTGGAAGTCGGGCAAACGGAGAGCCGAACGGGACTCGTATATGGGCGTTAACTATTGCCTGGCCATCTCGCCGCCCGACAAGAATCTGCTGCACTCGAAGGTGGACGCCCAACTGGAGAGCGGCTCACAGTTCATACACAGCATGGACGCGGCCATACGCAATCTAAATAACATATCCAACGACATGGCCAAGCGTTCGCTAACCCAAAGCAAAAAGGAATTCCAGCGCATCGGTGACGGCCTCTCCGATCTGGCCAAATCGCTGTCCATCGACGAGCGACGGGCGCCCACACGCAACGGAGTCCCGCTCTCGGAGAGCGTGGGTCGCATTGGCGGCATTTACATTGGTATTGGCCAAATGTTTGGCGATCAGTCGAAACAGGATTGGATACCGCTGTCCGATCGGTTGCATATCTACAGGTGAGGCTAACACACACATATATATATATATATATCTTAATCTTAATTGTATGGCATTTTACAGAGGCGTCTTAAACTGCTTTCCGGACATCTTCTCCACACACAAGGGCGCCATACAGAAGCGCAAGGATTGCGAGCGCGCCACCGCCGAGGGCAAGATGAGCAATGTCCAGCTGCAGGAGGTGAACAGGCGCACCGATGTCATCTCCTATACGGTGCTAGCCGAGCTGACACACTTCAAGACCGAACGCGATACACATTTGAAGCAGACCCTAAAGTCCTTCATTGCCGAACAGATCAAGTTCTATCAGGGCGTTGTCGCACGACTTCAGGAGGCCCATAGACAGATTGAATAGTCGCTGGCTCTCGCTGGCTGGGCATGTGGAGTCACGTTCAACGGCTGGGAGCACAACAGGCACAAGCACAACTAATTATTAAAATAGCTGAAAACATTCGCACGCACGCGCATTTCAAATGCTTTAACAAAAAACACAAAAAATGAAACTAAAAATCAACAAAAAAAAAAAATTTTTTTTAAATTAGATGTGGTTTGAACTAAAACTATAAACTTAATCAATAATTTTGTTTTTAAGTAAAAAAAAAAAAAGTTGCGTATTTATACAGAAATTAACATTTATACATATATATATATATATACATATATCTATACACCGAAATTAAAATATATAAATCTATATTTATACATATAAAACAATGTTATTTTGAATTACATCAGAATTTCTACACTGCTAACAGTATTTAAATATTAGTTACACCGAAACCCGCAATATGTGCTGTTTAAATGAATTTTTTTAACTGGCAAAAATTCCATGCTATGATTAATTCTACATTCCGCATATTTTTTATATATATTTACAAGTATTTTGCATGCAAAAAACAGACTCAGAACAAAATTTTAAATATATGTTTAGTATATAATCAGTCCAAAGTTGTGCCTTCAATTTACGAATAAAATCCGGTTTCCAAGCAGCCATTTTTACTATACAAAACTTGATTTGAAATTAAAATTGTTAAATTCTCAAAAATATTTCGTAATCAAACATCTTGAAAAAGTTAGCGATTGAAAAGAAGAAATAACAGTATTCTGCCTAACCGCCGCAGATTAGATAGTTTAGCAGATAAGATAAAATAGATATTTAGCCAAGCAATCTTCTTTAAAACAACAAGTAGTTTGCCAGTAGTTTTTTTTTCGATCACATGCTTAATCATTTAAATTTATGGTTTCAACATAGTTTTTGTTTATCAAGTTATTTAAAACGAAACGGGTATAACCGACAGCGCAATACTTGTGCACAGTGTAATAACAACCAAAACCAATATGTTCAAAATGGCTAAAATATTTGAAATTCACGACTAATTTAGAGAATAAATCAGGCTTAAAATTGGTTTAGTTTCGACAAAGTAAAAAAGTTTGCAATATGGGATATATGGTTCCGACCACATTATATTTCAAAATTTTTTTTTAGATTTCGGCATAATTTTAGAAAGAAAATGTTACCCATTCGGGAATATGTTTAATGTTTTGTTTAAAACTAATAATGACACCACTCAATTACAAAAATCAATTTCCAATTCTGAATTTTGAAAAAAAAAGATTTTCTAAAATGAGAAAAATTTTAAAAAAAAATTGTATTTTTATATGTGCATATATATTAAATGTAGAATCGATCTGAATGAAAAATCATGTTCAAAATGCCATCAAACATGAAAATTGATTCAGTTTTGATAGAGTTAGGAAAGTTTAAAGTATGGGAGCTACGGATCCGGGAGCTTGTATGCGAAAAGAGTTGTCAATTTTAATTTGTCAATAAAAATAATA
Organism: Drosophila melanica; assembly: GCA_004143765.1. Taxonomy (NCBI): domain Eukaryota; kingdom Metazoa; phylum Arthropoda; class Insecta; order Diptera; family Drosophilidae; genus Drosophila; species Drosophila melanica. The sequence goes on from SCDT01005044.1 coordinate 9,470, forward strand.
TATACAGACGGACGGATATATAACACCAGTTCAATATGCTATTTCAACAGGAAACCATACCAAAATTGTGTGTCAAATAGTTTTCTTCTTATGATACGGTAATAACCAGTAATATATATATAAAAAAGCCCCCCAAAACCCATTAAAAAACAGATGTTGATTATTATTAGTTTTTTTTTTTTTTGCTATTCTGTTGCCTTTATCAGCGAAATTCTCTAAAAGGTTTTTCTTTATTTTTCATTTTTTGCTTTGCCATTTCTCGTTATAAGTTTTTGTGATTCTTGTGTTGTGTTGTTGCTAAAACATAAATTTATTTATGTAAGAAGATTGCACATTTTTTAAGGGATTCGTTTTTTTTTTTTAGGTTTTCATCGTATAAATAATAAGCATAATGATAATAATAATAATAGTAATAATTATAAGGGGAAAAACCTAGTGAAAACAAAAAACCTTCTTTTAGCTTTGCTTATGCGGAATGAATACAAAATTGTTCTTGGTTTTTCTTTTCTTTTTTTTTGCCTTTTAGCGCTGCGTTGTGAAGGGTCTTGTTTAGCGGAGGGGGGGTGGACATAATT
>SCDT01005047.1:0-14054 GCA_004143765.1 Drosophila melanica
TCTTTCCCTTGTCTGAATACATATATAATTTAAGAAATTAAATTGTTACGTAAACCAGTCGGGTGTATATATTATCTTTTATAATTTAATAACTTTCTGTCTTAAACTCTGGGATATGTTACACGCGCTCCGAATATATATAAAAACGTGCTCGATATGCCGGTGTCTCCAAAATATGTTGCACATAGCTTTAAAACTAAGAATGATATATTTATAGAATATTATAGCCAAAAAACTCTAACATTAAATGTAGAGGGTATAAACGATTATATATTCCTAGTTTCAAGTCTCTGGCTTCCCTTTGTGAACGAGTATAAAAATTAAATTTTAAAACAGCAGAGTCGTAATATCCCTATTCAATTAGCTCATTAGTAAAACAGCTTTTTCTATTTTTGTCGTCGTCGAAACTGAACATTTGAATTGTGTAAAGCATCAAAAAACCTTACAGATTTGAAAAATATGGCTAAGGTAGCAGGGAAACGGGTTTCAATCCACCTTTGGTCTCATTTCTCTCAGGACTAATAAACTGTATAAAGCTGCTAATATAATAATTAGTTTTTAACTAAGCTAATTTTTTCTTGGCTCGATAATGTGCACGCTATTAAAAAAGAGTTTTATAATTTACCGTTGACAGTATCGAAGGCACTTTACGAGCCTGCACTAGCGTTATATAGTTTACATAGTCCAAAGCGGTGTGCTGGAAACAGGACTTGGAAGCGGACAGGATATTGGCGGCCTCTTGCACCTCCTGTGGTCGATTTTTGCTAGCCTGCCAATGCAAAAAGAAAATGTTAATGGGAGATACTTTACACTTAACAATTATACTCCACTAAACGCACCTGGGCATTTTTAATGAGAGCATTGTCATAGCCCTCGGAAACCTTTAGGAAATGTCCTTTGTAGTCCTTGACTTGATTGATGTCGTCTTTAACAAAGACATTGAGATTTTTGAGCACCGTTCGAGTTGCCTGATCCAAAAGTATCGTATGAAACTTGTTCATTTCCTGCCAAAGCAAAAAGTAGAAGAGTTATTGAAAAATTGTTGACACTATTTGGCTGTGACCCACCTGGAAGCAATGAATTAGCTTGCCCAGCGCATTGTGCGCATTTTTATTGTCGAGAAAATGCTGCTGCAGATCCCACAAGGACATGGCAAAGGCGCTGCAGAGCATAAAAAGAGGGCTATAAATTAAATATGCCAATGAATTAAGATATAGGATATTACCTCTGATTTTTGACATATTCCTTGCCAGAGTCGACGGCCACATTACACAGCTTGGTGATTTTCTCTAGCCGATGCTCCAAGTGCTCAATGTCTGCCTCCTCCTTGGATATGAATTGTCTGTGTCGAAGCGAAATTGAAAACGTTAGCAAAATTTGTTGCTCTTATTGTTCTGAGCTGGTGTAAACAACGCAGCAAGTGAAAGAATCCCGGAGTCGCTGTCGTAAGCGATTAACTTTGCCCAGTGTGTGTGTGTGTGCTTAATCAACACAGCTGCAGGCGGGACGCCGCAGAGTGCTTACGGACCTGCAGGCAATGGCAGCTTCATCGTAGTTGCCACTGCTGCTGTTTGTTTATGTTGACTCTTTTAATTTATGCCACTTTATTAAAGTGTTGTTTGTGTTTTTTTAATTAGGGCGCGCTTTAAAGGGTATTTTTTATTAAAAAAAAAATGCAGACGTGGACTACTATCGTTTATACCCTGTATCCCTAAAAATGGTTAGAAAAGGGTATACTGTTTTTATGCCCATCTATGTAACACAGAAGGAGACATCTCCGACTTCATCAAGAAAATACATTCTCGATCAGCTGAGTCGATCGGTTATAGATAGATAGGTGAAAGAGAGAAACTCAGAGAGAGAAAATGAGAAAGCGAAAGAAAGAGCGTGAAAATAAGATAGTTAAATGGTGAGAGAGAGTGAGAGATCGAGTAGCTAAGTGAGAGCTACAAGTTTTAAATAACACACACAATGCACTGAAAATACCAATATTCTGCAGGCATTACTTAAATACTTGAGAATCGCGTAGAGGGGTCTTAGTTGCATTTCTAGTCAATTACCATAAAGCCAAAAGTCTAAAGACTAAAGACAACAATTTTTTAATACATTTTGCGTATATTATCATACAAAACACAATCCTGGCATATTTTAAAGCGTTATTATTTTAATTGTTAGAAAAATGAATGAAAATTTTCAATTTCTCTTATTTGCTTGCACGATTTTTCAATTGTAAACATTTTATTCTATTAAAACTCAACAGAGATAAGAGAGAAATAATGAACAAAATAACTTTAAGTGATAATAAAAAAAAATGTTTGTATTTCGGTTTGTTGATAAGGCTTGTTTTATGTTGTAATTTTGCATATATTTGTAAATCGGAGGCCGGCTACAGGGTATCGACTAGCCGGACACTCCCGGCTAGTGCACTCTTAATTATTTTTTTGTTGTTTGTTTATAACCTGTTGAGTTGTTTCGTGTTATGTGAAAGCCATCAAATTAACTAAGCTTGGGCTGGCAATTAAAAAATTTGTGCGGCACTGAGAAAGCTCTGTTTTCTGGGCGAGATAAGCTTAAATAAAACTGAAATTGTTGGGTGAAATCTTATCAATCGGCCCCGCAAAGCCACCAATCGATTGCCAGAGCGTTATTTATGCACGTTCGATTCACACTCTTGTTTTTGTTCTATACTTTTTCCTAGTTGCTAACAATTCTTATAAGATAGTTCTAATAAGAAATGAATGACGTTTTGCCACGCCAGAAATTGAACGGTAGATGTAGCTGTTTATGTTAGCTGTTTTATTATTTATTAGTTTCGATGTGCATGTTGTTATACTTAACTGAAACATTCTTGCCTATATCTTCAGCCTATATCTATAGCTTCAGCAAATACAGAGTATACACACATATTTTGGTGTGCATGAATGATAAATTCCAAAACACTGACTATGTTCAAATGGAGTGAAAAGTTTTTATTTTTTTCGACGATGATTAAGCTGCGATTGAAGGCAGATCGTGTGGGGGAAGGGATGGTCGGCGACGAAAGCTGCTGAGATAGCACGATATTGCGAAACCAGTCACGCTATTAAAAAAACATAGTTGAGCCGCTGTCATGGAACCCAAATGTAAATGCCAAATGCGGAAATAGAATGCGCATAATGCGCAGTCTGTGGGGGAGGAGGGAGGCTTTGTTACGATGGGATGGTCGTTTGACAATACGCACCTGAATCGCGGCGAATCCTTAAGGCATTCCTCAAACTCAATTGTGGCGCGCATTGTTAAAGCCACTCACACACACGCACAACACACACACACGCACGCTGTACTTGACCTGCAGTATTTGCACTGTTGGCTATTTACACGCAAATCGCTTAACGAAATATCGCGTTAATTCAGCTGTTGCTTCTGCTTAAAAAAAAATTGATTGCTAATTTGAGCGTGGCAGTCGCCTAATTGCTGGCGTCTATGTTGCAGTGAGACGCGCACATTTTCTTTAAACAGCCACACATGCAAGCTGGGTAACTAATTAATTAAGTGCTGGCGTATTACAAGGTAATTAACGAAAAATTTGCCACACAGCGACGCGAACAACAAAAAGACGTCGTCTTCGTTGTCGTCTTACTTTCTACTCGCGCTCAATAAAGTGCTAAATTTGACCAAAGCGCATTGGCAGTGCTGCGAAATATAGTGGTTAACAATTGAACGCTAAGCAACACTAGACACTGCCTTTGGTTCTTCTGCTTCTTTCACCTGGTGCTGTTTTATTTTTGTCTAATATAATTTTTCTTTAAAAAAAAACATAGCTTTTATCAATGCACAAGCGTTTTTCATACGATTTAAAAGCGCCCAGTGCTATTTACTTGTATGAAACGATGAAAGTGAAACGCTGAATTGCCGTCAAAAGTTGTCGTCTTGTGCTCTTCATTTGTTTACCCTTTGTCTTTGTGTTCTTATTCTACGTATTTGTGTGCCGTGTTCATATAAACCTGCATAAGACTCTGTGACGTCACAAAGCGTCAGACACACGCCCCGTCAGGAAACACGTTGACCTGACCGACCAATTGGCGGAATGTGGAAGTGCCACAAGTGCGGCAAACCCGTTTACTTTGGTAATTTAAACACCCACATATGCAAATGCTAATATACACACACACAGACACACACACATTTACATTTATCAGTCTCGCCATTTGTTTAAATAACATTTCACATTATATACATACATATTTCGCTCTCACATAGCGGAACGTAAACAATCTCTGGGCTACGATTGGCATCCGGAATGTTTACGCTGTGAAGAGTGCGGCAAGCGCTTGAATCCCGGCCAGCATGCAGAGGTATATTATCAGTTGTTCGCTTTAAGACGCAATTCGTCATTAATGCCTATCCCCCTTTTTGTAATAGCACAAAGGAGTGCCTTACTGTCACGTGCCCTGCTACGGTGCGCTGTTCGGACCGCAGCTGTTTGGCCACGGCACGCGCGTTGAGTCACACAAGAGCTATGGCGTTAAAGGCGTCCAGAGACCAGCTGCTGCTCCGGCCGCACAGGCGAATGGACCTGCCCTGCCACGCGATCACCTGGAGTCCAAGCTGAAGGTTAGACTGCAAAAACATAAACCTAATCAAATAACATTTATTTAAAACGATGAGCCGATTTAAAATGATGTTTATTCGTGACTAACATAAATAGCCAAGTCGATCCAGATAAGTATATAGGCTCGTCCATCACACGCGCTGATCAAATTTGTTTCAAACCGTTTCGTTCCGTTTTTTCGGAAATTGATAAAAATCTACAACCGCAGATATTTTTAACGTACTTATTAAGCCATTTACTCGTTAACGCAGTAAACTTAGTTGAACAAATTGATCATTTTAGGACCGTTTTTGAGTGTTTTGAGCTATTTTTATACCGTGAAATCAGTCGGTAACAGCCGACTGCAACGTTTCTACTTATTTCTGTATGCATGTGCTCACAATGAAGGGATCAAGTATATTCACACTTGTTTGAATGTGGTTTTTTGCAATTCGCAGGTTTACAATCAATTTTATGACAATAAAAGCCTCGAGATACGCAGCCGTGAGGTGAATAACCGTTTGGTCTTGGAGGGCCCTCTGCGTGTGTTTTGGGGCGTTCAAGGCGTTATTCATCTTAAGGAGGACGATGACCAGCGCACGTTTATAGTGCGGAAACGCAACTCGTGTCGCACGTCCAAGGCAGCGGACGTAAGTTAATCAATTATTGATGAACACAGTTTTGTTAACTGTCTTTTTTTTGTTGTCCTACATTGGGGCAAACAGGAGAGCTGTTCGGACAAGGAGAACGAGGTCAGTGAGTCGGTGGCGGCGCCCACAACCACAGCTAGCGAGGTGGATCCACTTTCAACGGACATTTCGCTGTCGGAAAGCATGACCTTTGACTCGTGCAGCCTCAATGAGATATCCGAGCTGCCAACAACNTGGACAAGGAGAACGAGGTCAGTGAGTCGGTGGCGGCGCCCACAACCACAGCTAGCGAGGTGGATCCACTTTCAACGGACATTTCGCTGTCGGAAAGCATGACCTTTGACTCGTGCAGCCTCAATGAGATATCCGAGCTGCCAACAACACCCGAAGATGCCTCTGCAAACACAACGACGGCCAGTGGACAGCTGATAAACGGCCAGTCGAATTCCAATAGCAATGAGGATGAGGATATAACGAATACGGATTCGTCGAGCACGCTAATTGGCAGCGGCACGGAGGCAGCCACGGCGAGCACCAGCTGCGTGTCGAGCACGTTGCCCTCCAAGTTGGACAATCTGGAGAAATTGGACTGGGATGACATTGACGATCTGCTGCAAGTCGAGCGACGTCACAGTGAAAAGGACAAGATCTATGAAACGATGCCAGTAAAGTTACCCTCGTCCTCGTCACAATCTTCCAGCGATAGTTCGCCGAGCAAAACGTGCACGGACACCAACTCCTCCACAGCCACGCAACCCAATCAAATCAACACGGCTTCATCGCCCACAACGACCACCACAACCAACAGCAGCAGCTCGGATAACTTTATGACCGCCACTGGCTCGCTGACAACCAATACTAATACACAAAATACCAGCACTGTGAGCACCAGCAATACCACACTGGACGACTACAAGACGTCGGACGATGCAACGCTGAAGCCCATGGATTACGAGGACTTTAAGCGGAGCGTTCATCAGGATTATGTGAATGGCACAAACTCGTTTCAGGAGCCGAATGATGGCACGCTGAAACGCAACCAGCCTATCGATCCCTCTCGCATACACGACTCCCTCAAGCTGTACGGCGAGAACTCGGCCATGAGCAAGAGCTTTAATTGCGAGCACGCGTTGCGCTCCATCGATCCCACATTGATTAATGACACCATGCACCTGCGCAGCAGCGTTGATTCGCCGCGTTCCGCCCAGCGCCAGTACGCATTGCAGAAGAGTGGCTCGGCCTTTGCCTCGGCAGCGCCCAGCCGGGAGCAGAAGAAACCGTATGAGCAGGGCCGCCAGCTCTTCGAGAAGGGCATCAATCGGTCCAAGTCGGGTCCCAGCTGCTTCGTCTACTCGGACAGCGACGACGACAACGACGACGATGCGACGCTGCGTCCGCATCGATTGGCCACAGTGCGACGCAGCGATGTGCCTCAGCGCTATATACAAATCCAAATGAATTGTTATCCCAAAGAAGGAGCCGCTGCTCCTGGTGCTGGCAGCGAGAATGAGTCGAGCCGTGCCGACGCATCATCGGTAATGTCCAACGCAGTTATTTTTTTTTTCAAAACTGGTGTCAGATTGGGAAAAAGAAGAAGGATATATGTAACGGTTGATGAAATGTGATTTGGGAGAAGAAGTCAGTTCAGTTCTTTCAGTGAGTCAGATTGGATCTGGCTTGTTCTAAACTTGCAAGTGGCATTCCAATTTGATTGCTGTTATGTAATTTATATATGTCATATGTTTATTAGAAAGTTTACTTAATTTCCTATGCTAATAATTCCCTTAACATTTGTTTAGGTGCTAAGCGGTGCTGTGGCTGGCGATGAGCTAACCCAAACGGAGGAGCTGTACACGGCTACCGAGGGCAGAGGAAGTGGCCGGTTAGGCGAATCTGCTGGCCATGAGGCGGGCCTGCATGTGAATGAGGACGGTGTTGTCCTGCGAAGACCGCCGCGCACAGGAGCTGCGGCAATCAAGCGACGCAGTGGCAATCGGCGGTCAGTTTTAAAATCTTAACCATTTATTTTTGAATATGTAAATAAGCACATCGATATATTATGGTCATTATTTGCAGGTCCCGCACGAAGCTGAAACGTCGGTGCTCGATTAATGGTCACTTTTACAATCGGGAAACGTCGTTTTTTACTCCACCCTATGGCTCCCAAATGTCCGTTTGGGTCACATCGCTGGTGACCACGCAGGAGGTCATCAATTTGGTGCTGGAGAAGTATAAGGTGGATAGTGCGGCGGAAAATTTCTCCCTGTTCATCGTGCGTGACAATGGCGAGCAAAAGCGCCTGAAGGATAACGAATATCCGTTAATAACGCGCATCACGCTGGGACCGCACGAAGATGTCGCTCGCATTTTTCTGGTGGATGCGCGTAAAACTGATGAAATCAGGTAAATAGCCTTATATAGTTATCCCTCCCCAGTTATGACTGTTAATGTCCCATATTTTCAGTAATGAAGTTGCTCAATTTTTGAATCTATCGGTGCCGGAGTGTCGCGCCATTTTGGATCGTTATGATCAGGAAATGGCGCGCGAGGAAGTCAAAATTAAAGAAAGGTTTTATCCATAAATATTTAAGTATAATCTAGATACTATACTCTATGCTTATTTTTCAGATACGCGGAGTTGCGACGTCGCATTGTGACACGCATGGAATCTCTTAAAGTGCATTTGTAAATGCCAATGGAATCTCCAAGTGCATTAATTTTTATATAGCCATCATGTTAAAGCGGCCAAAAAAGCGACAGCAGCCAAGCAAATAGTATTCCTTTTAACATACGTATTCATTTATTTTCAATTAGCGTTTAGGCAAAATTTCGCATAATTTAGTAAACTTTTGACGCCCCAGTGAACAAAGCAGCAGCTGACTTGAGCCGCAGTTCAAATTTTTTGTTTCAAATGTAACTAACAACCATTGTCGAAAATTCCAACTTAGAAAGCGATTAAGACTTGTAACTAACCAAAAATAAGTATTNCCCAGTGAACAAAGCAGCAGCTGACTTGAGCCGCAGTTCAAATTTTTTGTTTCAAATGTAACTAACAACCATTGTCGAAAATTCCAACTTAGAAAGCGATTAAGACTTGTAACTAACCAAAAATAATTATTAATCTCTCCACAAACACACACACACATTTTATTGTGTAACAAATCAAAATATGTATGTTTATGTAATTGTATAATGATAAAACTGTAAGCCATGGCAAACAAAAACAACATTAAAAATTATAATACACCTAATTCTCTTTCAATATGACAAAAATTCCGTGTCAAATGATTGGTTCCAAAATTATAATAAAAAGATGTAAAAATCTTCTTGCTTGAGTTCTCTTACAAATTTTTATTTTCTATGCAGATTTTAATTCATCAAATATATTACAAAAAAAAAAGTNCGTGTCAAATAATTGGTTCCAAAATTATAATAAAAAGTTGTAAAAATCTTCTTGCTTGAGTTCTCTGACAAATTTTAATTTTCTATGCTGATTTTAATTCATCAAATAAATTAAAAAAAAAAAATTATCATTTGAAAAAATAAAAATCTTAAAATAATATAAACAAAAACATGTATTCAAAGCGCAACATATTCAAAGTAAGACTGCAATATATATAATTTAAAATAAAATTATAAAAATGAGTCTTAGATTTAATATCGTGTTAAACAAAGCAATTTGCGTAGACATATAACAATTTAAAATGTTTTCCGTGTAAAAAGAGAATTAGGTGTAAATGTATAGTTTTTTATAGCATCAAGTGCGTGAGATATTGAGCGCAACTTTTTTACAGGCCATTCAATGAGATGAATTGATTGACCAGCAACAATAACTATATGTAGAATAAGATGGACTTGTTGATTAAAAATCATTTGAATATCAAATAAATTGTAAAGATTTAACAAACAGATTCTTTAAGCCTCAATAGTTACGCTTGCAGTGGGTCCAGAGTCCAACAAGAGCACTATTGAAGCAAAAGTCAATGATGCCATTAAAAATAGAGCAGCAACTAAGGACCTCACACACACACACATGCACAAACCAGAACGCTGCCTATGTGGCTGTGCTTGAGAGGCTATTAATTTAAAACTGACAGAGCCTAGGGGCCAACGTGGCTGAGACGTAGTCTCGGACTTGCCTTTTGGGCAGCCAGCGAGGCGCTGACGCGTTAAATGGTTAAGGGGTTTCCCGGCCAGAAGCGTTGGCTATAATCGTGGCGACGGCGTCATCGATGCGGGCCAAGTGTGCCAAGCGCCAATACATAAAAATCAACAGCGAACTACTTCAGTCGCAGCAACAGCAGCAACAGCAACAACAACAACAACTGTGGTCCATTTGGTATGTAAACGCGTATTAGGCGCTGGTCGCAGGTTCACGACCCATTGGCCAAAATTGTCGCGGCGCAGTTAAGAGAACGGCAAGAGCGCTAGCGAGACAGTCAAAAAATAAAATCGATTTTAAATGTTGGCCTGTCAACGAATTCTCTTGCATTGTTGCTGCTGGTGGTGGCGTTGCTGCTGGCTGTCGTCTGGAAGCGCTCGGGCAGTTGTTGCGTGTCCCAGCAAAGCAAATGTCGTGCGAGAGAGCAGACAATGCCTGGCGGGGGTTGCCCATTGCGCATACGCACTGGCCTACACTCAAATAAATTCAAGCTCAAAAAATATCAGCAGTAATTACATACACGCTTTTTAAGCCACATATATATATATATATTTGCTTACAATAAGATAAATTAAATTGCGCGCCTTGTTTTTGATTTAATTGGCTAGTGTAGTAAAAATCGTGGATCGCGTTATTTTACAGCACTGTTAGAGCGAGACGGCAGCTAATACTGTTGTCGAGTGTGGATCTTAATGTGTGAGACAACAGTATAAATATTTTTTGGCTCAGTCAGAAAATCTTTAAGCCAATTAAAACAGATGTAAAGTCTTTAGAAAAAGTCCTGTATTATTATATTTTTTGTTTTATATCTGTTTGTTAATTTCAGCAGATAATTGCTGTTCAGTATTTAATCTTAGTTTCTATGAACGTCAAAATAAATGCCAAAACTTAAAAATACATAAACAAAAGGTAAGTTTGTTGTTAAACTCAAAAATATTGTTTATANATTCAAAATAAATGCCAAAAATTAAAAATACATAAACAAAAGGTAAGTTTGTTGTTAAACTCAAAAATATTGTTTATATTGTATATATATATATATTTTTTTTTTTAATTTTCACATCTTTTAATAGACATTGTGAACTATACAATCTGTTAATTCAAAATGTGCATGTTTTTACCAAAACCGGCCTAATTATTTTACAGTTCACTTTTCATGTCAATTATCTTGTATTGCTCATGATTTTAGATTTTTGCTATGTTTTTCGTGCAGAGGCGCCACCGTGTTTTGATTTTAAGCTGTGTTGACAACTCTACTCGCTCAAGTAGAGCTCAAAGCGCTCTCTTAAATGTCCTGGCCACACTCTTTCTATCGCGCATTGCGCCTTTTCATCCGCTGCCGCAAATTCCAATGTCGTTCGCACCGAGCAATGCAAATCGCGCCGTGCGCTCAGTTTACGTTTTGGTCGCGTCGCCTAAAGTTCTGTTACGTACGGTGTTCCCGCTGCAGTGCATCGTTAGTCACGCCAGCGATTGCAAAGCATAAGCCCAAAACTAACATTCACTCATCTATATACAATACATATATATTGTGTGTGGGAGTGTGCATGCATGTGTGTGTATTCGTGTGAGCTGCTCAATTCTCACATTTGATTTGACTAGCAATTAACATTGCCAGCGAAAGTCGTGAACAATTCGCGACGCATTCGAGCCGCTTGCGTTAGCGTCGCCCGCCCGCCCGCCGCCCCGCCCACAACTCTCTTAACCAGTAGTCGTTGTCGTTGCCGTCGCCGTTGCCGTCGCCATGAAGCGTTTGCGCTTGCCGCTCATTGCCAGCGTTTGTCTCGTCCTGGCGTTGATGTCATCCTGTCTGCTTGGCAGCGCCGATGCCAAGAAGAAGAAATACGTTGGCGAAACTGGCGGTGATTTTGAGTTTATCGATGAGGTAAGTCCCAAATGACGCTCCAATGTATTTTATCTAACCTGACTGCCATTGTCTGCTGTCTGTCACTTACTTAATACATCTAAGCTAGACACACCTGTCCTGTGTGTGTCTGCGCGTTTTGGCACATATAACGCATATGGGGGCTTAGTCGCAGCTTATTTTTAATACCCTGTAGCCATTACAGTTTGCAGTTGGGTAAAATTATTTTCGCATATGTATGTGAGACATGTTTTCGATAACATAAAGAATATGTTTGGAAAGTCTCCCTGCGTAGATCAAGTTTATATTTAAAATTATTGGCTTGCCTAATATCGATAAATATCGATTTTGTCCGATAAATATCGATTTTGTCCCCGTTTCTTAAGCATATTTCAGAGACAATAACAGCTAAAGATACCAAATATGGCATGTAAGTTTACAGATAGTATATACAGTTCAAGTAATTTGCCCCATTTTGCTAAAATCGATATATACCGATTTTATTCATATCTGTAACAGTTGTGTTTAAAAGAGACATATAATCCGGTATATCCACAAAATTTTGTGGTTTCATCCAAAAATTAAGTTTTTTTTTTGCCCGAAGATGGGCCTTATTACGTTCAATTATAAAAATCAAGCTCTTCAAAAGCTCTATTTTATAAAATGCACAAATTAAAAGAAAAAATTTACTAAAGATGTTTTCTAATTTAAGTAAGCTGTGTTTAATAGCACTAATCTTAACAGACTTGCACAGATAAGATTTCTAATTTATTATTTATTTATTTACTTGTGTGTNGTTTTCTAATTTAAGTAAGCTGTGTTTAATAGCACTAATCTTAACAGACTTGCACAGATAAGATTTCTAATTTATTATTTATTTATTTACTTGTGTGTGTAGATAAGGATATTTGGTTGGTTGTAGGATATTTGCTAGTCAGGCACTCCCGATTAAAGCACTTTTGTTTTATTTTGCTGCTCTCATGCTTTCACCTTTGCCAACGCTACTGAGGTTTCACACAAAAAAAACAACAGTGGAAGCAGCAAAAACAAAAACAACACCCACGGCTAGTTGGCCTAGTCTTTCAGCCTGCGGTGTGTTATTTTTTTTTTTCTCTTGCGCTCTTGGCTCGAACGCTTGTCTTACCAATTACTCACGCAAATCCGATTTGTAGTTGTTGCAGTTTGCATGTAGTTGTTGTCGAATACGACTCCTGCTGCTCCACCTACAGGAAATATACCGGGGGGCAGAATCAAAAGAAAAAACAGAAAACTAAAAATCAATAGCAAAAGCAAAAGCAAAACCATTTGGCGACCTCGAGCCGTTGGCAGTGCGTAAGCATCAACTATGAAGTAAGCACTAAGCAGCTTTCAATTTGTCTGCCAACAACACAAAACGCCTCCTCACTAGCTCACCCCAGCCACACCCCCTCCAATCGGCCCCTCACTGCTGACTGTTAGTCACAGACGCAGCGTCGTCGTCCGATTTGCTGTTTGCATTGTTTTTGCAGCCATTTGCTTTTGTCCTTTGTCGACATTTTGCTGCTTCAATTTCTTATTCTTGTTTTCTTTTTTCTTTGTTTCGTTTTTATTTCATTTCGTTTCCTCTTTGCGCTATCGTGTTTTTTTTTTCAGTTGTTTTGTGCGTGGTCATTGCTGTCTTTGTGTGTGTGCGAGTGCTAATAGGCCCATGTGTATGTGTGCATGAGCTGCTGCTTCTATTAAGCGTTGCTGCTTCTTACTCTCTTCACCCACACACGCACGCACACGCACACACATCCACTCACAACCACTTCGAGTGGAGCCTTGAAGTAAATATATTGCAGAGCTCTAAAGTTTTTTTTTCTTTTTTGGAAAAATGACAAAAAAAAGAGGCATTTCATGCGAATGTACAAACGCAGAATTTTAAACAGTTGAAAAGAGCCACATGTGTGTGCTAGACAAAAGCAACAACAAAGGCAATTTAGAAATTCAACTGCGAATTAAATTTCTTTTCCATGCATGAAAACTGTTTTTAAAATGCACTCTATAAAGTACAGCACATGATATCTATATATATATATATAGATAGTAAACATCTATCATCATCAAAGGCTAATAACCTTAAAAATGTATATTTATATTTTTTAAAAACAATGAGCATTACCATAAAATTATCCATGTCTGATTCATTTTGATGATGTATGACTCCAAAATCAGAATAATTAAAATTCGCTAAAAGATAACAGATTTGCAATAAAGCAATAAATTAAATACTGCAAAAATGTGGCGAAAAAAAGTTAAAATATTATTTAGCAAAGTTCAGTTTTAAATATCTAACAATAATATGAAATCTAGTATAAATTGTTTCTCTTAAAAATAATCCAATCTTATATTGGATACCTTTCTTACGTGTAATTTTTGATTCGTGCTTTAAAAAAGCTAGCACGCGACCATCTCTACTTATTTGGCTGCATAAATTAAATTTGATGGCTTTTTGGTTGTTTCGTTCGTTTTTATAGCTAAGCGACATTTTTCCAATGAATTTGATTGTTTATATTGAAACTTCGGGTTTGCAAGTATTTATAAATGGCATAAATTATGTGAAAAGTTGTTGCCAACTGTTTCCAATTTCCGGGGTGCCAGAGTGCACTGAATTTAATTAAAAAGTTATCTAATCTTCTCTTTTTGCTGTGCTGTAACAATGAGCATCAGGCAAGTGTCAAAGATTGACATTCCAAAGTTGAACAGAGATTAATGCAAGCTTGAGTTATTTAGCTAATAATATGTTCAATCTAGGGGAAAAATAATTGACTGCTTGCGAGAAACGTG